>LBNU01016244.1:121251-145909 GCA_014162995.1 Artemisia annua
AAAAAAAAAAAAAAAAAAAAAAAAAAAAAAAAAAAAAAAAAAAAAAAAAAAAAAAAAAAAAAAAAAAAAAAAAAAACCTTGTTGACCGGCTCTAAAAGAAAAAAGTCTTATGAGTTGCAGAGGGAGGTTAACAAAACTTGCAACTTTGAGATTACAAGAAAAGGAGATCACAAATGATAGGCCCACTATGATGAACATCCGCAAATAAAAAATAAATTAAAAGCGGAAAAGGTAACTGTGGTGAGTATCACCTTAATTAGCACCTTCATCGTTACAAAAGAGGAGTGGTTAAGATAACACAGAGGAGTAGATTGACATAACAAAAAACAAAAATATTCACCACTTTCATCATTTAAAATTGATGAGAGAGGATATCCTTGAGCTTTGGATCTATTGGAGAGGGAGGAACAGGTAAAACATAAGTGCCACAAGTTGTTATAGATTTAAGTTGCATTTTCATGTATATAAAAATATGCATTCGCTATAATTTGAAGTTGAGCAGGTGCAATCTTGCAAGCCACGGAGTTTAAAAGCTAAAAAGATCGCAGAAAGACCTTGCACTAAATAATCTTCTATTATCCTAATGCTCTTACTTTTTTTCCTTAGTGTTTGTGCTTTTACTTTACTGCAACAATGACTTGCGTTTTACTTCCTATTTGTTGGTCTGTGGGCCGATTTTTTGTTTTAAAATTTGTGGGTTTAGATGTTTGACATAGATGGCACTAAATCTATTTCTTTTTTCTCTATAGGAGACTAAACAAACATAATAAGTGATATAAAGTCCGTTTTAATAAATGTATATCGGTTTTGAAGACGATCTTAGGAGTACTGAATGCCAATTCATATGGGTCCTCTTTTTCATTTTTAGATTCAGTACAACATTGTCCAAGCCATGTAATATTGCTATTTTCCACCAATTTGTGTAAAGTTACATCAGTGTAGTCCTAGTAACTTTCTTTGGGCAAATGGGTACATTATCGTATATTTTTTCATCAATGCAGGTGAGTCCTAGTACTTTTACAGCACCGTTCATCATTGCAAGCCGAGTACTATTTCATATCTCCTCATAACTACATTAGTACAGCTGTGTCGCCCAAGTACTTTTTTGAACTTATGCAGAGCCAATGTGCATTCATTGCATGCGTTTGAAAGAACTTAATACTGTTGCTATGTGTGTTAGAATTTAAGTACCATGACAATCATATAAATTTAAAAGATTAATTAGTCGTGTCCCAAAAATCAACTCCTAGCTAGATCTATGAGTAGTCACAATCAGGAGAAAAAAAAGGATACACATCTATAATTGGACACAAACACTGTAGCAGTTTGCCAACAATTTTTACTATAATACTCTCGGGTAAAGGTGCTTTCATTACTATTCTAGAGGTTGATTTCAAGCATACTTAGAAGATTATCAGCCACAACATTCTAAACCAGACAAAGAAATTAAAAAGTAAATGGTGGGGATAAGTTGTTGAAAGTTGCAACACGCTAAATTAAATTGCTATAACATGGAGTGAAGTCAATTTCAAAAGGGTCATTATCTAACCCATTGGCAAGGTAATAGCAACCTAAGAGCTCCCTCATGACCAGTTCAATGTGTTTACTACACATATCCAAACAAGTATGCAAATTTATTAATGCATAAACTACACAAAGGCAGTCGGCAGCCATATATGCATTGTGCAGATATGTTTATGCAACAACCTTAGGACTATGCATACAATCTTATGGATACATTAACCAACATCAATTTTGTTTACTCATTATTCATTTTCCGAAGTGACAATACATCATTTTAAGTTCAGTTAATAGCTTTTTTTCAGTTTTTAAAGTTCCATATATTGCAATATTTACAGGGTCTTACAAATGCCACTAAATCGTACATTAGCTATGCATAAAGTAAAATAAAATATTACAACCACCAAAGGGCTTTGACTAAGCCATATGTTAGTATTCCATCACCAAGAAGTTGTGCGTTTAAGTCTCCCTTAAGACGTGTGGTATATTAGGTGGTATTCAGGTTTGTGAATAATTTGCCTTTCAAACAAATAATAATAATAATTACAGCCACTCAAACTTGTAAAAATCTCTTGAACATAATAACTTCTGCATAAATTTAATCAATAATGCCAGGGGTGCACAAAGGACCCTATGCATAAATATATACTACGTAAAATATACTAGCGCACTACACTAATATACTTGCACATAGGGTGAGAGAATTATAATATTGCTAAATCACTAGGATTGAACAATCTGGCTGTGCATATTTTTCAACAAAAGAAAAAGACAACCAAGGAAGTGTATGCGATTGAAGTAAATTTGGTTTTTCGAAGATGTACTTCAAATCCAATATCCATAAAATCAACTTAAAAGTTAATATACCTGACTTAATTCATGGCATTGCTTTGCAACTCACTTGTAGTTTCTATCAAACAAGATAAACACAACAAATACCAATTACCTAATACACATGCCCACAACTCTAAAAATAAGTAAAACTCAAATAAAAGTTGCAGTTAAACATGGGCAAAAGTAATAGTTTTTGGAAAGGCTTAATTTATTAGAGAAAAAGGAGAATGGTAAAAGTAATTACAAACTTAGAGAACATATATCTCATGGCCTTTTTTTTTTTTTTTTTTTTTATACTCTTTGCAATGTTCAAGCAACGTAAGATTGCACATGCATGTGACATGTCCGATATCTTCAACATAAAAGGACAAAGGATATATAGTTTAGATAAATTTATATGTAACTCAATGTCATTACAACTTGCATTATATATGCACATCAGACAGTTGGGGGAAAAAAAATTTGTTGACCAGCTCTAAAAGAAAAAGTCTTATGAGTTGCAGAGGGAGAAACAGGGTTAACAAAACTTGCAACTTTGAGATTACAAGAATAGGATATCACAAATGATAAGGCCCACTATGATGAACATCTGCAATTAAAAAATAAATTAAAAACGGAAAAGGTAACTGTGGTGAGTATCACCTTAGCACCTTCATCGTTACAAAAGAGGAGTGGTTAAGATAACACAGAGGAGTAGATTGACATAACAAAAACCAAAATATTCATCACTTTCATCATTTAAAATTGATGAGAGAGGATATCCTTGAGCTTTGGATCTATTGGAGAGGGAGGAACAGGTAAAACATAAGTGCCACAAGTTGTTATAGATTTAAGTTGCACTTTCTTTTTGGGTAAAGGGATCTCCACCCTGGTAAAATATATTAACCAAATAAACTTTTAAAGTACAATGGAATGTGGCTGAAGTACCACATTAACCTCAAGCAAACGCTTGAACAACCACTAGAACATTTATGACATGCCATAAATGAACAACTAGCTACGAAAAACTAGAACAACCATGAAAGAAAAAAAACATGCACGAATCAACATCGCATATTACTTCCTCGACTTGCCTTGGACCTTAAAATCAAACATCTTGTTAAATTCCTCCAATTGCCCAGGTAAATCAAGAACCTGGGCAGCGTAATCATCAGAAAAATAACCTTCAAGCTCGTTTTGTCCTCCAGCTGATGACAGGTAACTACTCATAGGATCGTCTGGCTCAAGAACCTCATCATCACTATCAGATACAACCACATTACCTACCTTAGAGAAAGGATTACCCTTCTTAATCCCCTCAACCACCGGAACAGGTTTCCCATTATCATCCACAAGCGTTCCTATCCCATCAATAATGAGCTTTTCAAGCTTATCAATTTTCTCGACGATAGGGGTACTTGGTTTACCAACCTCAATAGACTCATCAACCTCATTGTCACTATCAATCTCCATAACATGACTGCTTTGCTCCCCTTGTGTCACCCCAACCTCAGGCCCCATTTCAGAATTGGTCACCTCATCCATAAGCGAACCAAATGGATTCTTAGTGACGATATCACTTAGATCATCATGAATATACTTATTAGAAGTATGCACATCACTTTTCGCTTGATTAACCGGATCTTGCGCAGCATGCATATTAGGACCACTAGCATTGTTGTTAGTACCATTACCTTTTGAAGACGACGCTCCATCGGAACCCACTTTCTTTTTCGAAACTGGCTGCCAACGATAATTCAATGTGACCCTCGGTTTCGAAAAACGAACTCCATCAATAACCTGAGTGGGCCCTTTACCCTTACCTTTTCGTTTGGTAGCTTCTACAAATCCTTCCTCATCACCATTATTCTGAACACTATGTTGTTTAACATTCTTAGGGCATGCAGCATCAATATGATCAAAAATTTTACATGAAGTACAACGAGGCGGCTTCCATTCATATTCAATATCAACACGCACCAACGAATGACCTTGCCCATTAGAGAATGGAATAGCCACAACCACATGATCCAATAACTCGTCGAGAGATGAAACTTCAACAAGAGCACGAGCATATGAATTCTGACCCCAAGACTTAACACACATAGAGCTAGTATAGGAATCTAACATAATAGGCTTACCAATTTGAGTCGTAATCAAGCTTAACCCAACCTCCGTATAAGCAACAATTGGAACATTAAGTAATTTCAGCCATACGGGTGCTGCAGTAACTTCCTCTTTAGCAAGCGTAGTATTAGGGGACCAAACACTTAGGAAAATAGGCATCGAACGAATCAGCCATGGCCCCGCCTCTAACACTTTATCCATACCCTCCTTAGTAGAGAATTGAAACAAAAAGAATCCATTATTCAACATAACACGTTCCAACCCAAACTTTGCCCATGTATTCTTAACATAGTTCTCTACTATAGGGAAAGCAAGCCTCTTCCCAATAAAATACCCATACAGAGTATTAGCAAACCTAGCTGAAACATCCTCAATCTCTTTTAAAGGAATTGTAACGTGGGCTCCTTCCACTCGCTCCTCATTACGGAGCTCACATATGTTTACTGATTTGAAAGCATTGTTTGTTTTAAACATCGAAGCATATGAGAGCTTATGCTCGTTACCCTGCGACTGATGCGTATTACTCATATCCCTAATACCCACGAACAGAATACCTCAAACAAAGAAGAACATATGCAAACAATACTTAAAAGATAAAACCCTAATCGCTTAGGGTTTATAAGCAGTAATCGAACAAACTCAACCCATAGCAACAAATTCGATCCAATTACAATGATATACTGAAGAACAATAGATCGAAACCAAAATAACGATTGTGATTAACCCAAACAAACGAATCACAAAAATAAAAAATTGAGGAACGATTTGTGTTTAGTTTTTTTTTGCGATCGTATTTAGTTTAGGGATTTAGGGAATCGCATAAGGGATCGGTTTAGGGAATCGCATTTTATTTAAGTTGCACTTTCATGTATATAAAAATATGCATTCGCTATAATTTGAAGTTGAGCAGGTGCAATCTTGCAAGCCACGGAGTTTAAAAGCTAAAAAGATCGCAGAAAGACCTTGCACTAAATAATCTTCTATTATCCTAATGCTCTTACTTTTTTTCCTTAGATAGTGTTTGTGCTTTTACTTTACTGCAACAATGACTTGCGTTTTACTTCCTATTTGTTGGTCTGTGGGCCGATTTTTTGTTTTAAAATTTGTGGGTTTAGATGTTTGACATAGATGGCACTAAATCTATTTCTTTTTTCTCTATAGGAGACTAAACAAACATAATAAGTGATATAAAGTCCGTTTTAATAAATGTTGACTACTAAGTCGATGTTAGGAATATCGGCTTTGAAGACGATCTTAGGAGTACTGAATGCCAATTCATATGGGTCCTCTTTTTCATTTTTAGATTCAGTACAACATTGTCCAAGCCATGTAATATTGCTATTTTCCAGCAATTTGTGTAAAGTTACATCAGTGTAGTCCTAGTAACTTTCTTTGGGCAAATGGGTACATTATCGTATATTTTTTCATCAATGCAGGTGAGTCCGAGTACTTTTACAGCACCGTTCATCATTGCAAGCCGAGTACTATTTCATATCTCCTCATAACTACATTAGTACAGCTGTGTCGCCCAAGTACTTTTTTGAACTTATGCAGAGCCAATGTGCATTCATTGCATGCGTTTGAAAGAACTTAATACTATTGCTATGTGTTCCAATTTTTATAGTAAAAACCAAAACCAAGATGCAGAAAGAAGGCTAGAAGAACAAAAAGACTTAAATTGTTGTATTCCCAATCCCAAAAGTGAATTAAGGGAGGTAAAGTAGTAAATTTATATTCATTTAGATTATATATAACTTGGTATGTGAAACCCTAGTATTGTGCATAACTAATTTGCGCTATGCATTGTTGCTTGTGTGGAGACGCTGCAATTTACAATATATGTGTGGTTTATACATGCATAAAACTAGTTCTCCTGCAAAACATTGGATTCTTCCAAGATTAGTTGATCTAGGTTACCATTCCTTTATGCATTATTCCAATCAAAAAAGACTTTAATAATCCTACTACAAGGACGGCATAGGGTATCGTTTTACATTATGCAGAAATTAATTACATTTGTAGCGTGAAAGAACATGCAGGTCACTCTCATAGATATTGTAAACTCGGATGGTTTGCTAGTATGAAAACCTGATGAATGCAAAAAACGATGGTTCTTTTAATCAAGCTTGGAAAGGAGATAAACAACGATACAAGAGACTTGCAGGTTAGTTGGTAAACCAGTCTATGTTGCTCATACAACAAAACTGAATTTCCTAAGTTTTGCGACCTTTTGCATGGGCTGCTATAAGTTACGATTCCCTTTAAGTTGCAAGGTACTACAATGTTAGAATTTAACTAAATGTCGCGCGAGGGTCCAAAAAGTGTCCTACTCTAACAACGAGTACCGAGAAGATTAAATATAGATGACCCTTCTATAACCTCTTGTGATTAGTGATTATATAGAATCAAGGACCAGTTCTGTACCCTCCAGATTAACACAATATCTCAATTGTTGATTTTGATCTTTGCAATCAACTTTTTATTGAAAAAAGAAACAAAAAGGGAGTTTATCACTTTATTTTATATCAAATAGCAAAGTAGTTTCCTCTATCTTCGGTCCTAACAAGCAATTCACATTTTATTAGGAATTTCATATTTTGTTACCGTATGCACATATAATATATTTGATTTTTTAGAACGGCATTTTCATTAAACTAGCAAGAAGCTAGAAAGAAGAAAGATTACAAGGTCATATTACAAGAAGATTTTAGATCACAAATCCAATTGAACCACTCAGGTTTAAGAACTCTATTTCTATTAACAATCCAAGAGTGCGAGAAAACCTTGATATCATCCAAGAGAGTGCTTTTCCGAGGAGGTTTTAAATCGAAGCAAATTCTGTTTCTAAATCTCCAAATAACCGAAGCCGTAGTTTGAACCACCACATCGAAACAACTTTTTGTTGAGTTGTTTAGGTTGACCATATCCCCCAACTTAATTAGCGAGACCAGAGAGTTAGGAAAACCACTTAACCCCCACCAAGTAGCAACTGAACTCAAAATATTGGAAGCCAACGTGCAATCGATGAAAAGGTGATGTGTAGTTTCAATGTCCCCGTCACAAATCGCACATCGAGTATAGTGCAAATCAATCCCGTGGGCATCCAAATTGTGTCTAGTAGGTAACCTATCCAACAAGAGTAGCCATGAGAAAATATTAACCTTTTTGGGGAGCAACAGATTCTGTATGTGATCCTCATTCGACAAGAGAGTGTAAAACTTAATTTTTTTTCCTTCTTCTAAAAGATGATACACCGAACACTTTGGAAGGTTTTAAACTATATTCCCATGTGTCACATTTATCTTTAGTCTCGAAACCTTCAAGTAAAGAAAGTAAATTGATGAATTGAGCCTCTTCATGCCCACCTCTAATGGGTCTTCTCCATGCCAGTTTATCGTAAATGATCGCAAGTTTTTATTCTTTAAAGTTTCATATGCTCATGCATTTATGCTTATATATGCACCTCTTCATATAGGCTTTTATTGTATATATGATCATGNTCTATTTCTATTAACAATCCAAGAGTGCGAGAAAACCTTGATATCATCCAAGAGAGTGCTTTTCCGAGGAGGTTTTAAATCGAAGCAAATTCTGTTTCTAAATCTCCAAATAACCGAAGCCGTAGTTTGAACCACCACATCGAAACAACTTTTTGTTGAGTTGTTTAGGTTGACCATATCCCCCAACTTAATTAGCGAGACCAGAGAGTTAGGAAAACCACTTAACCCCCACCAAGTAGCAACTGAACTCAAAATATTGGAAGCCAACGTGCAATCGATGAAAAGGTGATGTGTAGTTTCAATGTCCCCGTCACAAATCGCACATCGAGTATAGTGCAAATCAATCCCGTGGGCATCCAAATTGTGTCTAGTAGGTAACCTATCCAACAAGAGTCGCCATGAGAAAATATTAACCTTTATGGGGAGCGACCGACTCCACCGTATGTGATCTTCATTCGACAAGAGAGTATAAAACTCAAGGTTTTTTTTTTCTAAAAAAATGATACAGTGAACACTTTGGAGGGGTTTAAACTATATTCCCATGCGTCACATTGATCTTTAATCTCAAAATCTTTGAGTAAAGAAAGTAAATTGATGAACTGAGTCTCTTCATGCCCAGCTCTAACGGGTCTTCTCGATGCCCAAGATCTTGTTTTCAAACCATTAGAATTGTTACAGCGGTCCATCACTTCACATGATTTATCCGTTTCCAGTAAGTACAAGGGTGGGAACATAAGCTTAAGAGGGCTCCCTCCTATCCAAGTTCCTAACCAAAATTCAGTAGACCCACCATCCCCAACGTTTTTATGAAAAGCATTAGATAAATTCAAGTGTGGTTGTGGTAAATGCTTATTCAAAGTTGAAATAAAAAACCAAGGACTAGCTACTAGTAACAGAAGAGATGCCACTAGTTAAACTCCCATGAGGCCCATGAATTGATGTGATAATAAGACTCCAAAGAAAATTATTTTCTAAGTGGAACCGCCGCCACCACTTAGATAACATAGCAAGATTCAATACATGAAGACTACTGATTCCAAGGCCTCCACAAGACTTATGAGAGCACATTTTTTTCCAAGCAATCCAAGGATCTTGATGTTTTCTAATGAACCTCCCAAAAAAAAATTACGTCTCAACTTTTCAAAATAATTTATAACACACTTGGGGACTTGGGGAAAAAAAGTACCAAGGGCTCCAAGAACCGATTTCAAAAAAGTTAGCCTACCACCATATGAAAGGGTTCTAGCTTTCCAAGATGTGAGACTTTTGTAAAATTTGTCAATGATGGGTTTCCAATTAATGGCATTGTTCATATTGGAACCAATGGGGAGACCAAGATATGAACAAGGTAGAGAAGACGGTTAAAACTTAAGAATGTAAGCTAGAAGACGGTTAAAACTTAAGAATGTAAGCTAAATTATGTGTCTCATTAGTATCAACGCCCTAGAATTTACTCTTAGAGAAATTAACCTTTAAGCCGGAAGCCAAATCAAAACTTCTCAAGATACGGCAAAGGCTTCTAGCATTCTCAATGGACCATTTTCCCATTATAAGAGCATCATCCGCAAATTGAAAATGAGAGATTTCAACCTCTAAAGAACCCACCTTAATACCTTTAAATAAGTTCTTAGACTTAGCTTCTTCTTGAAGTGAAATGTGAAGAGCTTCCACCGCAATGGTGAAAAGGATAGGTGATAGAGGATCGCCTTGGCGAACACCTTTCTCAATTTTAAATTCCTTAGTTGGAGACCCATTAACCAAAACCGAACCGTATGCCGATTTAAGGCAACCACAGATCCACATTCTCCATTTAGCACTGTTAATACAAATATCGCCTAAAAATGTTATTTTTATTTTGCGATCTTTGCTAAATTTTGTTAACGACAAAGTGTAAACTTTATTTTTAGCAAAATATAAATATAGTTTAAGACTTTCATATATAAACTTTTATTTCAAAACAAACATCACATTTGCTACATTTACATTTCACATAAACAATTTTACAAGTTTACTTTTATACTAGTAAATATCTAAAAATAGAAACTTTTATTTACATCATGCATTGCATCACTCAAATCTTTTCAAAGATCTTTGTATGATATGACTTGACATATATTTTGTGTAGATTTACACTCTACAATCTTGTAGTTGACTTTGGAAGATCTTAAGAATATTTTGGTTAGATTTGAGTTAGATATGGAAAGATTTCTTGGGACATATTCTGTCAGACATGGCGGAACCTTAAGACATAATGGACGGAACCCTCAAAAGGGTTCCGCCGGATCCGTGGCAGTGCTGAGGCTTTTTCCTATAAATAGCAAGCTACATTCAAGAAGTCTTTCATCACTTACAATCATATTTTACATATACACTCTCATTTCTTTCATCTAACTCAGTAGCATTTCATTTGTGTGAGATTCTTTTGTAGTAAAGAAGATCACAAGTTTATCCGAAAGTTTACAAGTTTCAACATAACGTTGCAAGGCTTGTTAACTTAGCATTGTGTAAACTCGTGTAGTTTATACTTCATTTGATTATATCTATTTAGTAGTGATTGGTTAGTATTTTAATCCTTAAAATACAAAGAGTGAATGGAGTGGTTGTACACTTGTAAAAGAACTCGACATCTAGCTTTGTGTCGGTAATCTTGTGTAAGCGACGTGTAAGGTTTTCTCCGCCGGTGAAAGGAGCTTGTTGACTAGTGAAGTAAACTCTCGAGTTGGATACTCGGGGAGTGGAGTAGGGCAAGGAAAAAGAGTCCTTGTAACCGAACCACTATAAACATCCGTGTTGTGGTTTGATCGTTTCTTACTTTATCTTGCATTTACTCATTGTCTATTATTTGCAATTGTCGATTACACGTAAAGTTTTCAAGATAATTAAATTAAAAACCGGTAAACTATTCAACCCCCCTTCTAGTTTTCCACAATTGGCATCAAGAGCTACGTTACTCATGATCTTTAAAGTATATTGTATTTTAAAACTTGGAACGATCCATGGATTTTGAAAATTTAAAAGAAGGGCAATCTATGCAAAGACTACCACTATTTGAACCAAATGCTTTTATATATTGGAAAAACTGCTTTGAAACTTACGTGAAATCAAAAGATATAGATTTGTGTTATATAATTATTGAAGGTGATAATAAAATTACTTTTAAAGATATTGCTAGTGGTAAAGATAAGGATAGCACACTTACGAAAATAGTGAGGATCAAAAGAAATTAGTCGCTAAAAATAATGAGGCTAAAATAATGCTTTATAATGCTTTACCAAAGAAAGAGTATGAAAGAGTCGTTATGTGTAAAACCGGTAAAGATATTTGGCAATCTTTAATAATCACCTATCAAGGAAACTCATAAGTTAAGGATAACAAAATTGATCTTCTTGTCCAAAAATATGAACAATTTTCTATTCCCGAAGATGAAAGTATTGATTGTGCATTTGCTAGATTTAACACTATTATTACTTCACTTAAAGCACTTGATGAATATTTTTGTAGTAAGAACTTTGTCAGGAAATTTCTTAGAGCACTCCAACCGAAGTGGAGAGCAAAAGTGATGACAATTGAAGAATCTAAAGATCTTTCAAGTATGTCACTTGATGAGCTAATTGGAAACCTCAAAGTTCATGAAATGGTTATGGAAAAAGAATCAGAGATAGTTAAAGGCAAGAAAGAAAAAGTGAGGTCTATTGCCTTGAAAGCTAGAGTTGATTCAAGTGATGATGAGGAATCTAGTTCGGATAGTGATGATGAAGAATATGCCATGGCCGTTAGAGACTTCAAGAAGTTCTTTTGAAGACGAGGGAAGTTTGTAAGGCAACCTAGAGATGACAAGAAATCTTACCGAAAAGATCGTGACGACAAGAAAGGAAAGGGTGAAACAAAATGTTTTAGATGCGGAGACACGAGTCATCTCATAGAAGAATATCCAAAACCACCCAAAAACAAAACTCAACGAGCTTTTGTAAGTGGTGCTTGGAGTGATAGTGAAGATGATGACGAAAAGCCACAGAATGACGAGATTGCTCTCATGGCTCATGACTCAAATGAGGTACATTCCGACTCATCTTGTTCTCCTATTGATGATGACACGTAGCAAAAAGAATATAACAAACTTTGTGAACTAAGCTTAAAAATCATAAATAAAAACAAATTTTTGAAAACTAAAAAGGAATATTTAGAAAATGAAGTTTATGAATTAAAAGAAAAGGCCAAACGTTTAGAAAAGAGTAAAACTATTGATACGATGTGTAAATCATGTCAAGAGCTTAAACTTGAAATTGAGAAACTTAAAATCACACAAGATAATCTCATTAAACAAAACTCAAAGTTTAAAAGGTTCGATAAAAGTATTTCTTGTGCGGATGAAATAATGAAAATTCAAAAGTCACCATTTGATAAAACGGGGCTAGAATTCATGAAATCAGGAACTTTAAGTAGTCTAACGAAACAAGACGAAAAAGCACAAGAAACGGACAAAACTGCTGCAGGTACCAGCGGACCAGACGGAACCAAAAACAGGGCTCCGTCCGTTGAATCAAAAGGTTCCGCCAGGTCTGCAGCAGGACAGTCAGTTTCAAGTTTGGATCGTACAAAATTCGTTAAAGTTACAAAGAAGTCTAACACTAGTGAAACTGAAACAAAACTAAAACGGCTATCAAGATAGGAGTAGGACTTGTTAAAAATGAATTTAAAGCTAGAACTTCACAACCAAGGTCTAAAACTCCTATTCCCAAACGCCCCTTTCCAAAGAGTAACTACAACACTCAGCCCAACTATCAAAATAGATGGAACCAAAATTTGGCTAGACAATATCAAGTTCCAAATTACATGTCTTGGAACCCATATCAACCATTTCCATACATGAACCAAGGTAATGGAATGTTTGACCAAAATGGACCCATGAGATATTGGGGACCAAATGTTTGAGTGTTTTTCATAAAATAGGTTTGTTTGAAAGTAATTTTGGAACCGGATGAATGGATCAAGGATAGCGGTTTCTCAAGACATATGACGGGAAACAAAAGTCTCTTTTCAACTTATCAAGAATATGACAGAGGTAACGTTACTTTTGGTAGCAAGCTTAAAAGCAAGATCATCGGTAAAGGTGCAATTTCTCATGACTCCCTCTCTATTGATGATGTAGCTCATGTTGATAACCTAGGCTTTAATCTCCTTAGTGTAAGTCAACTTTGCCGTAAAAAGTATAACGTCCTTTTCAGTGAAAATGGAAGTAAAATACTCAAAGACGGCATAACCATAGCCAAAGGTGTCCTTAAGAACAACGTATATGTCATGAAGATTGATCAAACATCTAGAGACAAACTTTGTCTCACCTTATTAGATGAATCTTCAACTCTATGGCATAGACGTTTAGGACACCCTAATATGAGACTTATCCAAACTCTCTCCTCTAAAGACTTAGTTAGAAACCTACCTAAGTTGAAATATGACCAACACTTTTGTGAAGCTTGCAAAATTGGTAAACAAGTTCATAGTAGCCATAAGGCTAAAAATATGGTGTCCACATCTAGGTGTCTAGAACTTTTACATATGGATTTGTTCGGTCCATCCGCTATACAAAGTTATGGAGGTAATTTCTACACTTTGGTTATAGTAGATGATTATTCAAGGTATACTTGGACAAATTTTTTGAAAACTAAAAATGAAGCTTTTGACCAATTTGAAATTCTTAGTAAGAAAATTCAAAACCAAGTAGGAAATTGCATAGTGTCAATTAGAACGGATCATGGTCGTGAATTTGATAATGAAATACAATTCGGAAATTTTTGTGATAAAAATTGTATAACTCATAATTTTTCGGCACCACGCACTCCTCAATCTAATGGTGTAGTAGAACGTAAAATAAAACACGTCAACCTACATTTTAAATCGTGTCTTAATTCGATCATTTTTAAATAAAACACCATATGAGTTATTATATAAAGGTAAAAAGCCTACAATAAGATATTTTAGAGTATTTGAAAGTACTACGTAAATGTTTTATACTAAACACCAAGGATTACCTTACCAAATTTGACCTAAAGTCTTATGAAGGTATATTTCTTGGATACTCACAAAGTAGCAAAGCTTACATTGTTTTAAAGAAAGAAACATTAAGAGACGAGGAATCGTTGAACGTAACATTCGACGAAAGTCCACCTCCCTCTAAGACATCACCTTTGGTAGATGATGACTTAGTTGAAAGTCAAGTTATTGAAAATCAAGATAACATAGATAATGACAAGGAAGATGAACTATTAAATAAAGAAATTGTCAACGTTAAAGAGTCTAAAAGTCATCCATTAGATAGTGTCATCGGTAATATTAACGAAAGAACCTTAAGATCAAAAATCCAAAATGAAAGTAACTTCTTTTGTTTTGTGTCAACCATTGAACCCAAAAATATAAACGAAGCTATAAAAGATGAATCATGGGTAATAGCTATGCAAGAAGAATTAAACCAATTCGTTAGAAACAATGTTTGGACACTATTTCCTCAACCAAGAAGTCAAACAATAATTGGAACAAAATGGGTCTTTCGAAATAAAATGGATGAAAATGTATAGTGTCTAGAAACAAAGCTAGGCTAGTAGCACAAGGTTATAATCAACAAGAAGGCATTGACTACGATGAAAATTTTGCTCCGGTTGCTAGGCTCGAGTCAATTAGAATTTTACTTGCATATGCATGCGCACATGATTTTAAACTTTTTCAAATGGATGTCAAAAGTGCATTTTTAAATGGCTTTATTAATGAAGAAGTTTATGTTGCTCAACCACTGGGCTTCACCGATTTTGAAAATCCTAATCATGTTTACAAACTTAAAAAGGCTTTATAAGGACTTAAGCAAGCTCCAAAAGCATGGTATGATCGACTTAAGACTTTCCTAGTTGACCATAAGTACACCATGGGCTTAGTTGATAATACTCTCTTCACTAAGAAGAATGGTTCACATATTACATAGCCCAAATCTATGTTGATGACATCATATTCGGATCAACTTGTCAAGAATTATGTGATGATTTCTCAAAAATCATACATGACGAATTTGAGATGAGTATGATAGGAGAACTCAACTTTTTCCTAGGACTCCAAATCAAATAATTAGAAGATGGGATTTTCTTTAACCAATCTAAATACATAAAAGACATGCTTAAGAAATTTGGTCTTGAAGATTCAAAGCCAACTAAAACACCTATGTCCACGGAAACAAAACTCACCTAGGATAAGGAAAGTGAATCCGTAGATAACACTAAATATAGAGGAATGATTGGTAGTCTACTCTACCTTACGGCCAGTATACTGGACATAATGTTTAGTGTTTGTCTATGTGCTCGTGATGCGCGGGATTGCGACCACGCACTAGGGTTTTACCTCTCAAGGGATCTTGAGAAGCTTGCAATCCCTACCAGGCAGTGTACCTGACCGATGTAGTATAGTGTAGTGGCAAGTACCGGGGGATTGATCGTTCTCTGCGGGAATAGTGTCGTTAGGATTGAAAAACTACTCTAATAGGTCTAGGGGTGAGCGAAGATTCTTTTTGTATTTTTATATTTTATGGAAAGCAAGTAAAAATCACGGGTTTGAAAGAGTGGGCGGAATTAGTTGCTAATCAACAAACCCAAATTACTACTAATGCGAATAAAATAAAATAACGAAAAAGTAAATGGTTGTGAAAACTATAATGGAGAGAAGTGTGTTTACTTAGATTTCCTTACTCCCTAACTATCTTTTACTGATTGATTAGTGTGTATTAATTGCGTGGATGACGGATTGTATTCCTTAATACCATTCGTAGGGGTGTGTACGGACTTCCCCTAACTCTATGAGATCCTACTTCACTCCTATTATGTCGAGCCGGATAGGAAGCTCCTAACATGGGATCACTAGAATTCACTCATGCATTAAATACAATCAAAATAACCTTAGTACACCTTGGTTCATGTTTCTTAAGACATTCAAGCATGTTACCAACCGGAAGTATGCCAATTTCTTAAGCCTAACATCGATAATCACCCATCCAATACAATTAATAACACACCATTCAATCAATAATTAATAGTTAGGTTTCATTAGATCTAAGCAAACACAAAGAAAACTTAGCCTAGCATGTTAAACGAAAGACAAGAACAAGATAGAATCAAACAACACATAGACATATTGAATGGTTTAATTGATTACTTATCTTCAATGTAACATGAGAGATCGAAGGGTATAAAACCCTTAAAAAAGCTGCAAAAATCGTCTAGGGTTTCTCTCTAAAAAGTTCCACACGAATGACTAATTATGCGAATATATATAGAAAAACAGATCTGACGGCGTCACGTTGTGTGCTTGACGCCGTCACCTCGCTGTGGTTAGGGTTTCTTGATAGCCTTCTTGACGTCGTCCCTCTTTAATCTCCAAAATTGTGTTCTGGCCCGTCAAGGTCTGACGCCGTCAGGCTTGGCCTTGACACCGTCTGGAGTACTGTTCCAGCAGATTCTGACACTTTGTCGAATTCTTCACTTTTATGCTCCGAAAACGTCCAAAATGCTTCCTTTTCCAGAATTTCTCTCCAAAGTACCTAAAATGACAAAAGGAACGATTTAGGGCGATATTTGATCAAATAAATATGATTTAGGGCTTAAATGACCCCCGAAAAGCGGTACACTTTTCGCCTCATCAGCTCGTTTTCAAGAAAATCCTAAGACAACCCATCTTGAAGGCGTTAAACGAATATTTAGATACATCAAAGGCACTACACACCTAGGATTATGGTATGCCAAAGGAACAGGAGTAGAAACCATAGTGTATGCTGACTCGGACCATGCCGGTGACTATGTCGATAGAAAAAGCACAAGTGGTATTTGTACTTTTGTTGGACATTGTCTCACCTCGTGGTTCTCTAAGAAACAAACGGCTCTCGCTATCCCAGCAACTGAATCCGAATACGTATCTGCCGGAATCAACAAGCTCTTTGGATGAAGCAAGCTCTTGTCGACTATGGAATTCAACTAAACGATATCTCCATTCTTTGCGACAACAAAGGAGCCATCGACCTCAGTAAGAATCCAGTCCAACATGCTCATACTAAGCATATTGAAATCCGTCATCATTTCCTTTGTGACAATGTTCAAAAAGGAAACATCTCTATCGAGAAAGTATCCTCCAAAGACAACATTGCCGATATTCTCACGAAACCTCTTAAACGAGAACCATTTAATCTTCTTAGACTTGGACTAGGACTTATGGAACCTACTTTATAGTTTTGAACGTTAGAATAAAATCGTAAAAATCAAAACAAATCCATTTCACTTTGTAAACTGCAGGATCGGCGGAACCATTCGACCAAACGGGTGGAACCCCCTTTATGGTTCCGTCCAATCCACCAACCCTGCAGATTGTTTTCCTTTTTATATATTAAAACAAACACTCCTTATCCTTTCCCATAACACAAATACAGTTACTATTCTCTCCACAACACCACCACCTATGAAAATTAGGTCTCTCCTCAATTCATCTTGCTCTCTAATCATCATTGAATCATCATGCCTCCCACAACACACTATGATCACAAGGATACCCTTCGCTACCTACCAAAACACCACAAAACCAAAGGCCTTACTCCCACTCAAGTCAAGGTTTTTAAGGCCCTAGAAAAATGCTATGTACACGAGGGTAGAACCATTGACCCATCCTTCCTAGAAGGAACCAATCTTTGTAGGGAACTAGCCGGTATCAACTTTGAATGTCTCTTAGATATTGATGAGCCCATTTGTCCTAGATTTATTCTAGAGTTCTATGCTTCCATCACCCTTCACACCAATGATGATGGTCTCATTTCTTTATCCTTCTTGGTTAGTAATCACCAATACAACATCTCTCTAAATGACTTTGCTCAAGTCCTAGGTGTTCCGAATCATGGTACTTGTCTCTATTCGGACAAACAATCACTCACAACTCTTGACTCGGTCATTGAGCGCATTCATCCCTATGATACTCCTCTTGTCTCCAAGGATGTCATTCGTGATCACCTCTTTGTTAGGACCTCCGACACTAGGAGAACTCGTTCCGGAAATGAGGTCAACAAGGACCCTTATGGTATGGAACTCAATGAGCTTAAGCCTCAATTCAAGAAATGGGAAGAACTCCTTATAGCCAATGTCATAAGCACCATAGGGAATCGGGATTATATCAATGTTTGCCTTTGCTACATGCTCTATTCTTTGTCCGCTCGGCAACCTTTCAACTTGGCTTACTACATAGTCAAAAGGATGGCCGACATACCCGTGCAAGGCACCACCGCTCTTCCATATGGAATGCTCTTAACTTGTCTCTTTAGACAATTTGCTCCCATTCCTCCAACCGAACTAGGTCTTCGCCTAGACTACTCTCTCATTCCACACTTAGTGATAAAAGAGTCTCTAAAGCTCAAGAGAAACGCCCTCATCCTCCAACTTCCTCATCATCATCATCATCTATGAGTGAAGATGACGACTTGCCCAACTCTAGGCTACCACCTCTTGAGTACCTCCAACAATTACCAAGGATTGAAAATGAGTCAGAGGAGTACAAGCAAACAAGGGGGATGTGGAAGTGCTTTGGGAGGTTCCTTGGAAAGCTTGAGAAGAAAATTGATCGCCAATGAGGCTTGTGAAGGGGTTGTTTAGCACAACTTGTCCTTTGAACTATTTAGTTGTTTAACATTGTGTTTTACGGATTTGTGTACTTGTACGATTATTTGGTAATGTTTAGAACATGTATGAGCTGACGGATATGCAGGTGGATAACATTTGAGGTGTTGTCAAAATTTCAATATTTTCACTAAGTATAGTGAAAATTGTTAGCCCCCCGTCAATCTCTATCGGTAAGAGTGTTTTTAACTGTATTTTTATCATTTCCCAATCAGATATAGTACTAAGTTTTTGTTTTAGGAGTTTTTAGAAAATTTGAAAATCGTTAAGGCCGTCGAAAATGCCCTCTGTTAAGGATTTCAGACCCGCGGAACTGACGGAACCAAATAAAGGGTTCCGCCAGTGTACCAGTTTGGTACCGCCAAACTTGGCCCAACGGAAATGGCGGAACCAAGTTATGGGTTCCGCCTGTGTTTTCGAATGGTTCCACCAGTATCTGCAGAAACTTTTCCAAATTTTCGAAATTTCGACATTACCACAACATCAAATCATTCTTTTTAGTTAGAAACACATTTCTTAGCATTTGGTAAGTACATTAGGATCATTTTTAGCCACTAGAACCAATAGGAAACCACTTCTCGCCAAAAATTCAATTTAACCATAACTAACCCAAGGAACCCTTCTTCATAAAGCAAGGAACCCTTATTTTGGTTCCTTGGAATCCGTGGTACCTCTGACAACAAAAATTTGATATGACCACATAGCATTTAGTGCATATCTTAGTCTTCTTACTCTACCAAATTCCATTGGATTGACTTCCAATGATTTGACAACCTTCTTAAAACATCCAAATGATTAGAAACCTCAAATTTTGTATGGAAGAACATCAAATCCAAACACTCCTTTCAACATTTCTTCAACTCTATAAATTTGACCATCTTAGACACTTCCAAATCACACCATCACCATCTCTGATCTTTAGCTTCTAAACCACCATCTTTGACAATGACAAAGTCAAACAACTCTTCCCCACCATCACGACCCATTAGGCGAACCGCCCGAATAAGTGTCAAACCTTGTTGCTTCAACACCACAATCAACTTAAGCTCATCATCTTCGGATGAATCACCCATCATCATCTCATCACCAATCAAGGATGAAAACTTTCTCAACCTTGTCACTCCTACACCATCACCAAGACCTCAAAATGTCATCACCACTCCACCACCAACAAAAACACCCATTGATCCAACTCCACCACCGGCTCCAACTTAACCATCAAAATCTCCATCACCACCAAAATCACCAAAGCTTGAACTCATGGAACTTTTTAGCACTCCACCAACATTACCTCATCCTTTTCTACAAGACTTAGAAGATCTTCCACCTAGATCAACCAATCCACCACCATTGTCTTCGTTTGGCTCCATTGAACGAATGGCAAATCAACAACCACGGGCATTCTTTGAGCCTAATGAACCTTTTGAACAAGAACCACCACCACAACAAGAACCATCTCAACCCAAACCATTGTTGTTTCACCCCATTTACAAAGGCATCCATGGCCCTCTATATGGAGAAGCCAACTTCCAACACCATGATCAACCACCAACTCAAGAATCTCAACCAGAATCTTAATCCCAATCCTAACACTTTGAGTCTTTGTTTCCTTCTTATGAGGAAATCGAGGCTTCATTATGGAACAACCCTCCAAACACTCACTAGGAGATCAATGATCGCCTTGACAACTTGTATGCCTTCAAGAACATGGTAGACACACACCTCCATCAAGTAATGGAATTTCAAACCACTTTGCTCTCATCCATTGCTAACCAAACATCAAACCAACAAACTACCAATGTTCCACCACCACCACCATCAACCAATGATCCTATCCTACCCAATCCTCACCATGGTTGCTCTCAATGTGAGCGAATGGCTAAAATTTGTAAAAGCATAAAAATCATGCTTCACCAAGTTCAAGATGAAACTCGTTTTGTTCTTCAACATATTCTCGAGCGCCTAAATGTTTTTTCTCATCCTCACCAACCTTAGGATTCCATTAGGAGGATATTTTTTTCTAGAACTTTGTTGTTTTTCCTTTTATAGACGTAGGATTTATTTTTCTTTCTAAGTTATTTTTTCTTTTTGCATTTTTCTTTCTAGAAGTAGGAATTTGATTTTTTATTTCTTGTCTTTTACTTTGACTTTTGTCAAAGTAAAATTTTACTTGGAATGGAGTTAGTTCTATTATATATTGTGCATTGTTGGTTGTTTATTTCTTTGTGATTGTGTTACGGTGGATTATATATATATATATTTTGGTTGGATGATCTTTACTACATTATATACTTGTCGGTTTTCGACAACTAACTTTTTTTGTAAGTTTAAAATCCATGTATTCTTCCTTGGCACCCCAACTAGAGGGAGTATTGTCCAAGGGGGAGCAATCAGTTTGCATCATTCCGCTACGCAACTCTTCTTTTTGTTTCGACAAAAAGGGGGAGAATATATATTAAACTTTAACTCAATTTTTTTTATTTTTCACACCATTCTAATATACATTAAAAAAAATAGAATAAAACCAGTTTAATATAAATTTTTAAGACTCAACACTATAATTATCTTTTTGCTTAAAAATAAAATTTATGTTTTGTCCTCAATAAAAAGGGGGAGATTGTTAATACAAATATCGCCTAAAAACGTTATTTATATTTTACGATCTTTACTTAATTTTGTTAACGACAAAGTGTAAACTTTATTTTTAGCAAAACATAAATATAGTTTAAGTCTTTCATATATAAACTTTTATTTCAAAACAAAAATCGCATTTGCTACGTTTACATTTCACATAAACATTTTTACAAGTTTACTTTCATACTAGTAAATATCTAAAAATGGAAACTTTTATTTACATCATGCATTGCATCACTCAAATCCTTCTAAAGATCTTTGTATGATATGACTTGACATATATTTTGTGTAGATTTACACTCTACAATCTTGTAGTTGACTTTGGAAGATCTTGAGAATATTTTGGTTAGATTTGAGTTAGATATGGAAAGATTTATTAGGAGATATTATGTCATACATGGCGGAACCTTGGGACATAAGGGACGGAACCCTCAAAAGGGTTCCGCCGGATCCGTGGCAGTGCTGAGGCTTTTGCCTATAAATAGCAAGCTACATCCAAGAAGTCTTACATCACTTACAATCATATTTTACATATACACTCTCATTTCTTTCATCTAACTCAATAGCATTTCATTTGTGTGAGATTCTTTTGTTGCGAAGAAGATCACAAGTTCATCCGAAAGTTTACAAGTTTCAACATAACGTTGCAAGACTTGTTAGCTTAGCATTGTGTAAACTCGTGTAGTTTATACTTCATTTGATTGTATCTATTCAGTAGTGATCGATTAGTATTTTAGTCCTTAAAATACAACAGGAGTGGTTGTACCCTTGTAAAAGAACTCGACATCTAGCTTTGTGTCGATAATCTTGTGTAAGCGACGTGTAAGGTTTTCTCCGCCGGTGAAAGGAGCTTGTTGACTAGTGAAGGAAACTCTTGAGTTGGATACTCAGGGAGTGGAGTAGGGCAAGGAAAAAGAGTCCTTGTAGCCAAACCACTATAAACATCCGTGTTGTGGTTTGATTGTTTCTTACTTTATCTTGCATTTACTCGTTTTCTATTATTTGCAATTGTCGATTACACGTGAAATTTTCAAAGATAATTAAATTAAAAACCGGTAAACTATTCAACCCCCTTCTAGTTTTTCACAATCACTAAAACCCATTTGAGCCATAACGTTGTCGAAAAAGCCCCAATCAAGAGTCTCAAATGCCTTTTCAAAGTCAACTTTCAAAACAAAAAGGCGTTCTTTCTTTTTTAAGACCCATGAATTAATTTCATTAACCATAAGAGGACTATCAATGATTTGCCTCCCCTTTATTAATGTCGTTTGAACCTCACTAACAACCGTGTGAACGACTTGTTGGAGCCGGTTGGCAAGAACTTTTGCGATTACCTTATATTGACATATAATATATTTGTACCCGAATTCTTTTGATAAATCTGGATATGAAATTTTGATGTGATTTTTGTAGGTAAGGTTTTGAAATAGATTACACTAAACATTTCACGTTTTCACTTTACTCTCTACTCATTTCATTTCGAATTACCTGTTTAACTTTTGATGGGTGTTGCGGATTTTTTTTCTTCTCCTTATCTACATATTCCGTTATTTGTGTGTAAAAGTATTTAGAAATGTTTGGATAATGTGTTCGTCTACTTATTGTGGATTTTTAAGTAATTGAGGTTTTCCTATAACTTGGAAAAATTGATTTTATTAGTGACATGTTACATTTCAAACTTTCAATGTTATACTTTGCTTAGTTTATAGAAACATATTAATCAAATCTCGTCTTATAAGATATATTGGATCCAGTACATCTATTTTTGGGTTAGTTTTTACATTAAACTGAAACATAAGTCAAATCCAAACCTAAACCCATTAAAAACCGTAAAACCCAATCCACCAAAAACTGAAACCCAAAACACGAACATCCAACCTTAGATTGAAAGGTGCAGTGCATGTTATAGAGACTATCCACATCAGTTTTTACCATATAACATTTATATAAAACAAATACTAATAAACTTAATATGTTATAGGCGCATGTGGGTCTTAGTTTTTATTTTTCTTTTTCATTTTCTCTTTAATTCAAATACATATTAAACAAAAATTCAAATAGATTAAAGTATGAGTTACGACGATTAGAATTGGTTGATGATGGCGTCGCGGTTTGTGGTGAACTCGAACTACCGGAAGGCGGCGGGTTATTTTGGTTATTCAGTTTTGTTGAAAGAGATAAAAATATAATTGTGTTTGGTTGTTTTTTTGGGTAAAGGGGAGTAATCCTGCACCCTGGTAAATATATTAACCAAAAAACTTTTAAGTACAATGGATATGGGTGAAGTCCCACATCTCAGCCCGTTACATAGGCTAAAAGCTTACATAACAAGATACTTCCTAATTTCTAAAAACTAGAAATCAAACCACAACTCAATGATAACAAGAACAACGAAATGAATTACTTCCTAGGGCCTTGAAGCTTGGTACCATACATGGCATTAAAAGCATCCAAATTACCGGGAAGATCATACACCTGGTTCGCATAATCATCATAGTCATCATACTCTTGTTCAAACTCTTGCCCCCCACCAAAAAGATTAGCAGACTCATCAAATGGGTTGGCAACCTCGTCTTCAGAATCAGACACCACAATTTTTCCCACCTTTGAAAATGGGTTTCCCCTCTTAGTGGCAGAGGTCGACGGGATAGGATGACCATTATCATCCACAAGAGTTGCTCTACCATCAATAAGTAACTTTTCAAGCTTTCCAATTTTTTCAACAATAGGAGTAGAACCCTTACTCAACTCTTCCTCATTAACTTCCATAGTATTACCTGTCTTATTAGACTCATCCTTATTAACTTCAATTGTACTAGCTGTCTTACTAGACTTATCCGCATTAACTTTCATTGAACTACCAGCATCCACATCCTTGTTGTTATCATTAGACGGAGTACCAAAAGCATCCTCATCATCAATATTAAGGGCATCAAACTGATTAGATGTAGAAATCTTCGTGCCACTCGTACTAGGCACATCAGAAGTCCTCTTCTTAGTGCCATCCACCTTCTTAGGTTCAGTTGGAGTCTTCTTGGGTTGATATTGAAACTGCTTACCCACAACTGGTTTAGTAAACCCTCTATTACCCTAAGTTGTAGAAGCACCTTGCTTACCTTTCTTTCTATTATTGATAGTCATGAAACCATCATTAACAGACTTAGTAGATTGAACTGGAGGTGCAACGACTTTAGGACAATCACTCAGAGTATGACCAAAGATCTTACAGTTATCACACCGAGGTGGTTTCCATTCGTACTCAACTCGAATCTTCTCAATAGTCGAACCCGAACCATCAAGTAATGGTATCTCAACAGTGAGGCTATCCCGCAACACCTCATCCGACTTCACTTCTATCATGCATCTAGCAAAACTACTACG
>LBNU01016244.1:152881-177089 GCA_014162995.1 Artemisia annua
GGAATTAAGATATATAGAGATAGATCTCGGCGATTAATTGGATTAAGCCAAAGTGCTTACATTGATAAAATATTGAAGAGATTCAATATGCAAAATTCCAAAAAGGGATATTTGCCAATGCAAGAACACCATGGCTTGAGTAGCAAATTGGGTGCTTTAACACCTGAAGAGGTGGAACGCATGAAGAGAATTCCTTATGCTTCGGCTGTGGGATCCTTAATGTATGCGGTGAAAAGCACAAGGCCAGATGTGGCATTTGCTCAAAACTTAACCAGTCGATATCAGCAAAATCCAGGTGAAGCTCACTGGACTACTGTGAAGAATATTCTTAAGTACCTTAGGGCTACTAAAGATGTATTCTTAGTTTATGGGGGAAATCCAGATCTAAATGCAGAACTTGATGTAACAGGTTACTGTGATGCTTCATGGAAAAGTGATAAAAATGATACGAAGTCTCAGACGGGTTATGTCTTTGTCATTAATGGAGGAGCTGTGGATTGGAGGAGCAAGAAGCAAAGTATATTGGCTATGTCTGCGACAGAAAGTGAGTATGTGGCTGCTTCGGAAGCTGCAATGGAAGCTGTTTGGATTAGGAAGTTTATTTCGGGCCTTGGAGTTATGCCTTCGATACAACGACCTATAAAAATGTATTGCGAAAATTCTGCTGCAATCACATTTGCTCACGAGCCTGGACTCATGAAGGGCACCAGACATTTCCCGATCAAATATCACTACGTGCGTGAGCAAGTGGCGATTGGAGAGATCGATTTACTCAAAGTTCACACAGATGATAACTTAGCTGATCAATTGACGAAAGCTTTACCTGGCACTAAGCTTTACACGCTTGCTGAAGGTATAGGTCTTCGTAAAGCTGATAGTTTCATGCCCATTTGTGATTAGTATTTGGATAAAAGGATGTAATGTACGATTATTAATTTCCAATGAAATAAAGAATGGTTTGTTTATTTACATTGCTTTAATAATATATATCCTTGTTTTTGCATGTTTATATCCATGAATAATTTATTATTCTAAACATGTCCATTGTTGGTTAATAATATGGGAATATTATTAAGGGAAGACAATTAGGTATTTAATGAATTGGATATTGGACTTATCCCAAACTAAATGATTTGACTTGTCTTAAGTAAATCATAATTAGTTATCCTCAGACTTGAGATGCCAGATAAGTGTCATGAATGTAGTGAATTTCTGTGGAGCAATCTACCGCTATCCGTAACTGGTAGTTATAAGGGTTGTTTTCAGAAGTGTTGCAAAGTTCATGGGTTAGTCTCGTAGTCAAGATAGAATTTGTTCCTTCAAATTTGTTTTGAAGTTTAATACTATGGGCCACTCGTAGGATTGACAAAATGTTTGCGTGGCCATTCCCAAAGTCTATCTGGAATACGTTCAGATGTTTTGGTAATTTTGTTCAATCATAATAAACGAGAAACTGAATATTAATAAAGATTTGTTTCTTTATTAATCAGAGTATTAGAAACAAAAGGATAATAATAACGATGAATCGTTAAGGGTTTTCCAGGAAACTCAGCTCGGGTTGAACTAGGGGCATTGGAGTGTTGCAAGACGCCGACCAATGTCATTTTACAGTTAATGTTTAACTAAGTGGGAGCTGTTAAATTATAGTTAAATAATTAACGTGTAAATGTCTAGAATCGAACACGAGACCTCGGGATTGCACACAATACAAACGAGAGTTAAAGTAAATAATAAATATTAAATGTTATGTATATTTATTATTTGAAACACTTAAATGGACTTAATGGTCGTTAGTTATTAACCGTATGGACTAACCACCGTTAAATGCAAACGTGAAGGACTAGAATGAAATTAGGAAGCAAGAAGGATCCGGAAGGACCCTTTGGGTTCCTTTGGCCGGTCGACAAGCACACAAAGGGGGTCTCCCCTTGACCTAACTTGCTCCATAAGATTTCTACTAGTATATAAAGAAAACCAAGGCTATTGATTTTTCACTCTTGTGCACATAACCATAAAATTGGTTTTCTTCTCCTTCTCTTCTTCTTGTGGCCGATCGTACAACCCCACACTCAAAGGGTTTTCGATTTTGTCTTCAAGATAAAAAGTGTTTTCATATTACTTGCATAATCTTTAACTTGTTAGAGTTTGTGTGTACAAGAACGAGGTAACAACACATTATTGTTGTTATCAAGAGATCGTTAAACAAAAAGGTAAGGGGTTTAACATTGATCTACATAAACCCCAATTAGGGTTCTTCACTTGTTCAATCCCTAATCAAGAATTGCTTGAGGTACGTTTTCGATTTATGTTTTAGTTAACAATTTATATGTTATGCTTGATCATTTGCTTCCGCTATATGTGCTACTTTGTATTAGTAATTTATATGATTGTCATGATACTAAAATTCTAACATAACACTAAGTATCTATTGAAGCAAAATCATGCGGGTACATACTGACGACAAAATGGTACTTGAACAAGCTCCTAGTTCCTTGACTCCGTGGCTCAGAAAAGAAAGTACTTGTGCATACTTTTTACGTTTAGTTACTTTGTATAAAAACAAAAAATCGCTCTGTACTTGTTGCTTCAAGTATAATGTTGTATAACAAATTACACAAACTAAAAAATANTAATCGATGATAATACATAATCAAAACGAGTTTTTAAAAACCCTGTGCGTGCACAGGTATTATAACTAGTAATATATATCTAACTTGACCTTTAAGTAGGTGTTTGTATATATACATGCACATACAGATGACCACGACAGTACGGACACATTACTAAGAATTTATAGTTGGTTACATATGATGTCTTGGCAGATTGGCAGAATGGTTAGTCTTTATTTTCAAAGCCCCTTTGCATTTTTTTGAATCAATATATAATACGTACAGTATATAAGCAAGTTTTGTAACAGGGATTGTTTTGTCTTTAATACTTTGATAATAGGACAATTTAGTCAGAAAAAAAATAATATATTTATTTTAAAAATGACAGTTATTTTCACATTTTAACAGTTAGCATTCATATTATAAGGTTTTGGTAATAGTGAACTTATGCTACTATATTCATGCAGGTTCATTTGGTGACTTTGGTTTTGGTCTTCCTAACATGCATGCTCTCATCTGCTTTGGGTGCTTCTAGTTCCACAAAAATAAGTCTAGTATCAACCACCATTTTCGATGTCATGAAATATGGTGCTAGAGGAGACGGGAAAACCAACGACTCACCGGTACTCCAACTCTTTATGTATTTTCTTTTTCACTTTGGTTCCAAAATGGTTTGTTTTGGGAAGTTCAAAAGTGACTTATCTGTGCAAATATACTGCAGGCTTTTATGAATGCATGGAAGGCGGCATGCCAAGCGCAAGGAAATAAAAGGAGTATATTAGTCATACCCAGAGGGAGAACGTTTTTGTTGAGGCCTATTTCTTTTAATGGTCCATGCAAGCCTTCGAATATCTTTGTTCAGGTATAGATATATACCATTACAACACTCATGAACGGTTGTATGTGTGAATTCTGAACATGGCCGTCCCATTGATTTGGGGGGCCCGGTGCGAAATCACAAATGAGGCCCCTATAATTCAAGTCTTTCACTCTTTTCGTATGTGACCCAAAGTTTGTCTTCTATTTTTTTATGTGACCTGGTTCAATTTTGATATAATATTTAACAAATACACTAAAAATTCAAAACGTTTATATATAAACTATAAATATTAATGAATGTATACTAAATTGGGGCCCTTTACAAAAGGGGGTCCGGTGCAGTTGCACCACTTGCACATGCTAATCGCCGCCACTGATTCTAAAGACCATCTATAATATATGCACGGTATGCACCAAATCATAAAATTTGGGGTTTATACACCAAATTTGGTGTGGCACAAGTGTCAACCACATTTTACACCAAATTTGGTGTAACATAAAATTTTCAAACCTCTGTTTTAACTCGTCTGACTAATTTAACTTGAGTTATAAAATAAATAAACTTAATTAACTAAGTTATTATGTGTTTACTAATACTATACAACAATATAAAAATATATTTATTAAGTATATATACTAGTTGGATACCCGCGTATAACGGCGGCCTATAGTTACATTATAAATAAAGTAAATGAATTCCTAACCAAACTCTCTCCGCAATTCCCTACCCGCTTAATTAGTGAATTCTTTTCACAACACTCCAAATATATGTGTTCGTTGTAAATGTTTGTTTGGGTTTCCCGTAGCTTCCTCGCAACACCATATTGACATCATTATTTCCGCATATACAAGTACCCCCACACTCTCTCACCCGTCAAACACTCCCTCCAAAAGCATATAATTTTGACGAGTCAAGTTTGTATTTATTCAAATTAAGGTTAAAGTTGTAAAAAATTTGAATCAAAATAAAATAAACCTACTAAAAATGTACAAACTAAAAAATTAATAAAAATATATCAAAATAGATATTGAATTAAAGAAAACAAAATTTTAGAAAATATGGTAAAATTAGATTATAAAAAAAAAATAAATAGATAAAAAGATATTTCAATTTGAAAATAAATGTGATTTTTTAGTTGAAAAGTGACACATGTCATTTTATGATTGCACTTCCTTATCTTAAATTTTAGTGAACCCTACTTCTTAAATGTTTTGTATAATAACATAGATGTAGATATCAGTTATATAATAAGATAGTATTATGGCTAAACATTCTGTAGTTTAGACAAAAAGCTGCCTGTTTGTATAGAATAGTAAGTAGGGTGTTCTATTTCAAGAAAGTTTACTAAAAAGACTACAAACAGATGGATCATGTGACTATATATAGCAACAAGACACACTCTAATCACATGATCTAAAGTCTCAACTAAGGGGGTGTTTGGATTAATGCTTACCAAAACTGCTTATCTGCCATAAGCGGTTTTAGGGGTGTACGTTTTGGGATTGATTATCCAAACTGCTTACAATTACTTGTAAGTGAAATAAGTTATTTTTTCTTATTTCAAAAAGAAATAACCAGATAAGCAATCACTCCAAATACTACATGAAATTGCTTATAGATAAACCCTTGTACTTAATGCCGACATTATCTGGATAATTAAATCTTTAAAACTGTCAAAAACAGGTGTCGGGAAACATTGTTGGTCCAACCAAGAAAACCGATTGGCTTGGTTCTCACATCGATACATGGCTCTCTTTTTCGATGGTGAATGGTCTTACTGTTAGTGGGAGTGGACGAATAGACGGTCAGGGTCCTATTTGGTGGGAAAATGCCTGCATTGGTACTCCAGCACCAGTAAGCTTATCAGGATTTCTAAGTTCCCTCATTTCTTTAATTTCTATTATACAAAGCTAATTATTAAAATAAAATAAAATAAAAGCAAACACACACACACACACACACAATAAACTTATTGTATTATGGTAATTGAATAAGCCAATAAACACCTTTAATAAGCATAACCAAACACCCCTTTAGTTCTAATATGAAGTTTTCTTATTTGATGTTGTAACTAACTTTGTTGTTGTTCTCACTATAATGCAACATGTAAGTGGTTTTTGCAGTTTTATGATCTTATCACACACATTAAAGTGTAATGCAATTTGTTGTTTGCGTTTTTAGAGGAAGATTAAGTACCAACACATGATTGTCATGGAATGATTTTCTACGCCTACTCAAGATATGAATGTATAATTAAGTTGAGTTGTTGATTTAGATAATACATGAATGTGTTTTATGTACCAAATATGTATTGTAGTGCCTATATGGGGAATTTTATTTTGGGAATTCTTAGCAGGTGTCTTTTAATGAGTTAATAAAACTTGGCAGGTGTTTGCTGCCATTGATAATACTATGAGTGTCAACTAATTGTCTAAAATATGCGAATGTACTCTCTGTCATTTTTTCATGCATTTATAGTTTACTTATACAAGTAACTATAATTTCTTTATATAGTTCGGTCTCAGAGAAAAATTATTTTTATACATTATACATAAACATAAGAAATTTGAGTTCTACCCATTACATATTTTTTTGTTTATCTTTATGTAATAAAGAAGCTATAGTGTAAGCATCTATGTTAATTTTGTAATTTTATGATCAAACAAAAAGGTACATTAATAAACATGGTATGATGGTTATTCACAATTAAGGAAATGAATCAATCTTCAAAGCTATGTAAATATACTACATATTTTAACGAAAATATAAATAAAAGAAATACCACAATTACAAAACACATCTTAAATTGATAGCATGGGTTTGCAAAACTAAAAGCATATCACTAACATCTCATGCAAGTCAAGTATTATCATGTGATTTTGCTTGAATAATAAAATATAATTTTTAATCCAAAATCATTCTCCTAAAATGATATATAGATTATAACATATATACATATGATTTTTTATTTTTAGTCCACCAAGTAAAACCAATTGAAACATGTTAAGTGATTCATTTCTTAATCGATGATAATACATAATCAAAACGAGTTTTTAAAAACCCTGTGCGTGCACAGGTATTATAACTAGTAATATATATCTAACTTGACCTTTAAGTAGGTGTTTGTATATATACATGCACATACAGATGACCACGACAGTACGGACACATTACTAAGAATTTATAGTTGGTTACATATGATGTCTTGGCAGATTGGCAGAATGGTTAGTCTTTATTTTCAAAGCCCCTTTGCATTTTTTTGAATCAATATATAATACGTACAGTATATAAGCAAGTTTTGTAACAGGGATTGTTTTGTCTTTAATACTTTGATAATAGGACAATTTAGTCAGAAAAAAAATAATATATTTTTTTTAAAAATGACAGTTATTTTCACATTTTAACAGTTAGCATTCATATTATAAGGTTTTGGTAATAGTGAACTTATGCTACTATATTCATGCAGGTTCATTTGGTGACTTTGGTTTTGGTCTTCCTAACATGCATGCTCTCATCTGCTTTGGGTGCTTCTAGTTCCACAAAAATAAGTCTAGTATCAACCACCATTTTCGATGTCATGAAATATGGTGCTAGAGGAGACGGGAAAACCAACGACTCACCGGTACTCCAACTCTTTATGTGTTTTCTTTTTCACTTTGGTTCCAAAATGGTTTGTTTTGGGAAGTTCACAAGTGACTTATATGTGCAAATATACAGGCTTTTATGAATGCATGGAAGGCGGCATGCCAAGCGCAAGGAAATAAAAGGAGTATATTAGTCATACCCAGAGGGAGAACGTTTTTGTTGAGGCCTATTTCTTTTAATGGTCCATGCAAGCCTTCGAATATCTTTGTTCAGGTATAGATATATACCATTACAACACTCATGAACGGTTATATATATGTGTGAATTCTGAAGACCATCTCCAGTATATGCACCAAATCACAACATTTAATTTGGGGTTTACACACCAAATTTGGTGTGGCACAAGTGTCAACCACATTTTACACCAAAATAAAATTTTCAAACCTATGTTTTAACTCTTCTGACTACTTATTTAACTTGAGTTATAAAATAAATAAACTTAATTAATTAAGTTATTGTGTGTTTACTAATATTATACAACAATATAAATTAATATATTTATTAAGTATACTAGTTGGATACCCGTGCATAGTGCTGGCCTATAGTTACATTATAAATAAAATAAATGAATTCCTAACCCAGCTCTTCCCGCAATTCCCTACCCGCTTAGTGAATTCTTTTCACAACACTCCGAATATATATGTGTTCGCTGTATGTGTTTGTTTGGGTTTCCTGTAGCTTCCCCGCAACACCATATTGACATCATTATTCCCGCATATACAAGTACCCCCACACTCTCTTACCGTCAAACATTCCCTCCAAAAGCATATAATTTTGACGAGTCAAGTTTGTATTTATTCAAATTAAGGTTAAAGTTGTAAAAAATTTGAATCAAAATAAAATAAACCTACTAAAAATGTACAAACTAAAAAATTGATAAAAATATATCAAAATAGATATTGAATTAAAGAAAACAAAATTTTAGAAAATATGGTAAAATTAGATCATAAAAAAATAAATAGATAAAAAGATATTTCAATTTGAAAATAAATGTGATTTTTTAGTTGAAAAGTGACACATGTCATTTTATGATGCACTTCCTTATCTTCCTTATCTTAAATTTTAGTGGACCCTACTTCTTAAATGCTTTGTATAATAGTATAGCTGTAGATATCAGTTATATAATAAAATAGTATTATGGCTAAACATTCTATAGTTTAGACAAAAAGCTGCCTGTTTGTATAGAATAGTAAGTAGGGTGTTCTATTTCAAGAAAGTTTACTAAAAAAGACTACAAACAGATGGATCATGTGACTATATATAGCAACAAGACACACTCTAATCACATGATCTAAAGTCTCAAGTCTCAACTAAGGGGGTGTTTGGATTAATGTTTACCATAACTGCTTATCTGCCATAAGCGGTTTTAGGGGTGTTTTGGGATTGATTATCCAAACTGCTTACAATTACTTGTAAGTGAAATAAGCTATTTTTTCTTATTTCAAAAAGAAATAACCAGATAAGCAATCACTCCATATACTACATGAAATTTCTTATAGATAAACCCTTGTACTTAATGCCGACATTATCTGGATAATTAAATCTTTAAAACTGTCAAAAACAGGTGTCGGGAAACATTGTTGGTCCAACCAAGAAAACCGATTGGCTTGGTTCTCACATCGATACATGGCTCTCTTTTTCGATGGTGAATGGTCTTACTGTTAGTGGGAGTGGACGAATAGACGGTCAGGGTCCTATTTGGTGGAAAAATGCCTGCATTGGTACTCCAGCACCAGTAAGCTTATCAGGATTTCTAAGTTCCCTCATTTCTTTAATCTTATAAATATTTGATTATTTATAAAATTGATTTTTAACATACTGTATTTTCTATTTGATTTCAGGGTACAACTTGTCATGCACCAGTGGTAAGTAACCAAATATCCAGAATTTATTAAACTTCATTGTGCAGTCTGTTTAAGGTTTTAAAACTATGAACAGGCATTACAGTTCAAAAGATGCAATGGCTTGCGACTCAACGGTTTGACACATGTAAACAGCCCACGAGTCCATATCACAATAACTACTTGTAAAGGTGTCATTTTATCTAATTTACATATCATGGCTCCTGAAACAAGCCCGAATACTGATGGCATTAATGTGGCGGGTTCCACCAATGTTAATATACGTGACTCCGTTATTGAAACAGGTTTTTTTTTTTTTTTTTTTTTTTTTTTTTTTTTTTTTTTTTTTCACACTATTGATTTTTTTAACCCACTTTTACATCATCTTGCATAATTGTAGGAGACGACTGTATTGCGATTAGTGGAGGTTCATCTAATATCAAAATCAGCGGTATCATGTGCGGACCAGGCCATGGGATAAGGTAGCTTACACATACAATAGAGCTTGTTTTCACATAAAGCTTGTTTTCTGATCCCTATAAAATATGTACCTTTTCGTGTAGCATCGGAGCCTTGGGACACGGAGGATTTGATGTAGTGGAAAATATAGATGTGCGAAACTGCACCATGAAGAAAACATTAACTGGAGTAAGGATCAAATCTTGGCAGGTAAAAAATACATGTTTTAATTTTTTACTCTTATAAATCGTTATCAAATAAAAGCCGATTTATGGATGCTTTTGTTTGACAGGGAGGAAGTGGTTATGCAAGAAGGATATCATTTGCGGGCATCAAGTTTGATGCAGTTTATAACCCTATCATAATCGATCAATACTACTGTCCCACTCAAAAAGATTGCATAACTTCTGTAAGTATGCTAAATTGACATCTAACACACACACACACACATATTACATGTTAAAGATGGAAATTGACACATTTTACTTAAGCATGGGTCAATTTGGATTACGTTCAATCTCTGCATGTCAAGACTCAAAAGTGTAAAACTAAACTAGCTAAAAAAGAAACTGCTCAAAAGTAGCCCCATGCATATGCGTAAACCTACTAAACTATTTTATGAAACAAAACAGATTACTATCGAATACATAGAAAAACTAAATAAATAAATAACACACACACAACAAAAGTCTTTTGTCCCAATGGTACCCATATTTTGTGAGAAGCTCCCCAACCAAATGGTTGTGGGTTCAAGTCCTACTGCTTATAAGTTATAACAATCTCGAACAAAAATTGCCTTCAATCAACTCAAGCTGACCCGTTCTGACTCATTAAATAAATTACTATGTGTTTTGACCAAACCCTTTAACCCACCCGTTTTGTCAAGTCTACTAGTACTCCTACACGTACTGCAAATTTGATAGAGATAGGCATCTGAATTAAGCTCTCTTTTCGCATAAGATATCAAATGAATGTTGTTTTCANTTTTTTTTTTTCACACTATTGATTTTTTTAACCCACTTTTACATCATCTTGCATAATTGTAGGAGACGACTGTATTGCGATTAGTGGAGGTTCATCTAATATCAAAATCAGCGGTATCATGTGCGGACCAGGCCATGGGATAAGGTAGCTTACACATACAATAGAACTTATAATATAAGGAAGCAAAGTTAACTGTGAATAATTTATTAGGTTATTACCTTGTTATCACATAAAGCTTGTTTTCTGATCCCTATAAAATATGTACCTTTTCGTGTAGCATTGGAGCCTTGGGACACGGAGGATTTGATGTAGTGGAAAATATAGATGTGCGAAACTGCACCATGAAGAAAACATTAACTGGAGTAAGGATCAAATCTTGGCAGGTAAAAAATACATGTTTTAATTTTTTACTCTTATAAATCGTTATCAAATAAAAGCCGATTTATGGATGCTTTTGTTTGACAGGGAGGAAGTGGTTATGCAAGAAGGATATCATTTGCGGGCATCAAGTTTGATGCAGTTTATAACCCTATCATAATCGATCAATATTACTGTCCCACTCAAAAAGATTGCATAACTTCTGTAAGCATGCTAAATTGACATCTAACACACACACACACATATTACATGTTAAAGATGGAAATTTTGACACATTTTACTTAAGCATGGGTCAATTTGGATTATGGTCAATCTCTGCATGTCAAGACTCAAAAGTGTAAAAACTAATATAGCTAAAAAAGAAACTGCTCAAAAGTAGCCCCATGCATACGTTTATGCGTAAACCTACTAAACTATTTTATGAAACAAAACAGATTACTATTGAATACATACATAAAAGGCTTTTGTCCCAATGGTACCCATATTGTGTGAGAAGTTCCCCAACCAAATGGTCGTGGGTTCAAGTCCTACTGCTTATAACAATCTCGAACAAAAATTGCCTTCAATCAACTCAAGCTGACCCGTTCTGACTCATTAAATAAATTACTATGTGTTTTGACCAAACCCTTTAACCCACCCATTTTGTCAAGTCTACTAGTACTCCTACACGTACTGCAAATTTGATAGAGATAGGCATCTGAATTAAGCTCTCTTTTCGCATAAGATATCAAATGAATGTTGTTTCCAACCTTTATTTAATTATCGGCACTTTCTTTGTGTGGGACTCTTGAATACAAAGACATCAGCTGTCAAGTTGAGCGACATTACATTCAGAGGAATCTCGGGGACATCAAGCATGGACAATGTAATAAACATAAGTTGCAGTAAAACTGTACCATGCACTAATATTGTGGTCGATAGAGTGTATATCAAGTCAGCAATTCCAGGAAGAAAGGTTTATGGAAGCTGTATCAATGCACATGGAAGAGCCAGCCATGTTAAACCTTTTTTAAGTTGCCTAAAACCTTAAACCAACATTTATATGGTTCAAGTGAGGCCCCTAATTTCTTACACCCCTAATAGTCACTTCATTATCTCATGTTTATGCTTCTTTTAACTATTTGTAATAAGATATAAGCTACTACCATCCAAGTACATTTTATTCAATATCTTGTCATATGTCCTACACATACAACTATAGATACGAACTTTATAAAAGGTTATACTATATATAGTTCATGTACATTTAAAAGAAAGGTTTTCGTGCTTTTCATTTGATTCAATATCTTGTCATTATGAAATGGTTTTGCCATGTTTGTCCCGTCTGAGTCATTTGCAGCCAAAAAGGCAGCCAAAAAAAACCCATTAAAGTTTGTTTCCAAAAATATTGACAAGTTTTATATGATAACGTTTACCATTTTTAAGTTGAATAAAAGTTAGCTTAGGGTGGGTACCCTAAATTTCACAGGACTCGGGCTCTGAATGACCAAATACACAGCATAACAGTTACCTGCAATGTTTTCATACACAGAATCCCTTATGAACGTGCAGCAAGACAAGCACATTCTAAGAATTCATCAAATCATCTTCGTTATGGAAGATGTCAATAACAGATAAGCAAAGATAAGTGCTCACAGGTATTCGTGTACAAAAAAACCTAAAACCAAAACCGAAACCAAAAAAAACCCGAAACCGAAACTGGTCAACACCGGTTTTGACCAAAACCGGTTCGGTTTGGCCAAAAACTGCCGGTTTGGAAAACCGGTTCTGATGACAACAATGATAAAACAGTAAATGAGAGAAAACGAGAGAAAAAGAGAAAAGTTTGTTATGAATTTGTTACTGAATTAAATGTTGACAAGAGTATTTAAAATGAAAATATTTACAGACATGGTCCTTCTACTCTATTCTATTTACAATAATGACACCAAACTATCTATCCTTTTCCTTCTCTTTCACACTCCCCCTCAAGTTGAGAGTGGGGTGGTTGACACACTCCCAACTTGGACAAAAGATGATTTTGCTGATCAACTATAATGACTTTAGTGAAAACATCAGCTAGTTGAGATTTGGTGTTAACATATGAAGGATTTATTTGTCCTCCTTGAAACTGATCCCTCACATAATGACAGTCAACCTCAATGTGTTTTGTTCTTGCATGAAACACAGGGTTAACTGCTATGTAAAGAGCTGATTGATTGTCACAAAACAAATCTACAGGTTGTAAATCTTTGATGTCAAGGTCTTTAAGCAGACTAACTAACCATGTAACCTCACAACATGTTAAAGTCATTGACCTGTACTCTGCTTCTGCTGATGATCTTGCAACAACAGCTTGTTTCTTAGATTTCCATGAAATTGGTGAGTCACCCAGAAGTATGCAATATCCAGTAGTGGATCTTCTTGAAAAGGGACAGCTTGCCCAATCAGAATCACAATATGCCTTTAATTGAACAGCTAGAATCTTTAGCCAAAAGAATACCCTGACTTGGTGACAAAAGAATGTATCTTAACAAGTGTTTTACAGCCTGCATATGAACAGATGTAGGAGCTTGCATAAATTGGCTTAAAAGCTGTACTGTATAACATATGTAATGGTTAAATAGATAAGCTTGCCTATCAACCTTCTGTACACTTCAGGGTCTGTTAATGGTGTTCCCACATCTGTTTGCAGCTTTAGGTGAGGATCCATTGGTAACTTATATGGTTTAGAAGACAATACACCAGCCTCTTTTAGAAGATCCATTGCATACTTATATTGAGAGACAAATATGCCTCGAGAGGATTTGGAAACTTCCAATCCAAGAAAATAATTGAGATCACCCGAATCTTTCATGTGAAACACTGAACTAAGCTGTGATTTTAGTTCTACAATCTGAACATCATCATCCTAGTTATTAGAAGATCGTCAACATAAACAAGGACAGCTGTAAACTTTGTTCCATCTTTCTTTGTGAACAATGAATAATCTGTTTTGGATTGAACAAAACCAAAAGAAATTAATGCAGAAGAAAGCTTTTCAAACCACTGCCTTGGAGCTTGCTTCAAGCCATACAGACTTTTCTTCAAATTGCACACAAGATTAGGGTTTAGAGTAGAATTCTCTGTTACAGACTCCCCCTTACCAGAATAGCCCAAAGGTATCTTCATAAACACTTCTTCATGTAGGTCACCATGAAGAAATGCATTTGAGACATCCATTTGACACAAATGCCAGTCCTTAAGTGCAGCAACAGCCAATAAAGATCTCACTGTAACCATCTTTGCTTCTGGAGCAAAAGTCTCTTGATAATCTCTACCATACTTCTGCCTATTACCCTGCACCACCAGTCTAGCTTTCTACTTTTCCACAGTTCCATCAGCTTTGAACTTTGTCTTATAGATCCAGTGAGAACCTATTGCTGTTTTTCCTTTAGGTAGTTTAGTTACTTCCCATGTATCATTGTCATCCAAAGCTTTTATTTCAACATTCATAGCATCACACCATCCTGGTATTTTTACAACTTCCTTAAATGATACAGGGTCAATTTGAGCAATCAAAGCACTGACAAAAGCTTTGAAGTCAGGTAAAAGTGGTGTTTGACTAACTTGATTTGCTTTAGGAAGATGAGGCAAAACATAGTCCTTCATTTTGGTTGGTAAGTTGGTAGTTCTGTTTGATCTCCTAAGTGAAGGATTAGAATTAGAAGTAGCAGTTGTGTTTGAAACAGATGAAGATGATGGCATTGATGGTTCAGAATTAGAAACAGAGTTTGTAGGTGCAGGAAGATGTACATAAGGAATATCATTAGATAGATCCTCATCACAAACAACAGGAGGTGTAAAATCACATGGTAAGGTTGTGGGAAGAGGAGATAGAAATTGTTGAATACTAGTTGAAGAATAGGGAAATATATGTTCATAGAAAATTGCATCTCTTGACACAAATGTGGTGTGAGTCAAGAGATTATGAAATTTGTATCCCTTTTGATGATTTGGATAGCCAAGAAACACACATGGCACTCCTCTAGAATCAAATTTGTCAGTTGTCCTAATTGGATTACTTACTACTGCAAAGCATCCAAACACCCTGAGATTATCATAACTAGGACTTTTGTTATACAAAACCTCATAAGGAGTCTTATTACCAAGCACTGATGATGGAAGTCTATTTATCAGATATGTGGCAGTAGTAACACAATCACCCCAAAATTTCAATGGTAAGTGTGAATGAAGTCTCAGAGCCCTGGCAGTATCTAAAATATGTCTATGTTTTCGTTCTACTCTGTCATTCTGTTTTGGTCTATCAGCACAAGATGTCTGATGTTCAATACCTAATTGACTCAAATAGGCACCACATTCTCCCTAAACAAACTCTAATGCATTATCAGATCTAACAATTTTCACCTTCTTATTAAACTGTGTTTCAGCAAACTTAAGAAATGATTTCAAGGCAGCAAAAGATTCTGATTTATTAACCAGCGAATAAAGCCAAGTTGCTCTACTACAGTCATCTACAATGGTTAAGAAATACCTATATTTTTCATCTGTAGGTACTCTGTATGGCCCCCAAACATCCATATGAATAAGCTCAAAAATGGTTTCTCTGTGAGACTCACTTAAAGAATATGGAAGTTTTGAAAATTTGGCCATTGGACATGACAAACAAGTATCCAAAGAACATTTACTCACTGAAACAGGAAGATTTTTCATACACTTCAACTTTGAATCTAAGACATGTCCATGTCTATGGTGCCACACTCCATAAGACTCTTTATTCAAAGAAATGGAACTATTTACAGCTAACAATGCCAATTTTCCTAGAGTAGTATTTACCAAAGCAGTGAAAACAGAATCAACCTTGTCAAGAGGAACATTCAGAAGATGATAGAGACCAGCTTTCTTCTTACCCAGACCCTTTACCTTCTTGGTTGCCAGGTCCTGAACCACACAAAACTCAGGATAAAATGACACCACACATTGTTCATCTTTAGTTAGTTTAGGCACAGATAATAGACTAAATTTAAAGGAAGATACCACTAGTACATCCTTTAGCATAAGCCCATTATTCAGTTTGACTTTACCAACATGAGAAATTACAGATGTTTCACCATTTGGCAGCTTTATTTGAGGTTTTATTTTCAACAAATATGGGTCAAATATTTGGTCATCTTCAGGGGTCATGTGATCACTAGCACCAGTTTCATATATCCAGCCTTCAAGTAATTCTAACAAGTCTAATTGAGTATTAAGACAAGTTATACCTGCAGCAAAATGATGACCAAAACCCTCATCAAAATCACCATCAACCTTCATCTGCTGGACACTCCTCAATAGCTGTTCAAATTGCTGTGGTGTGAAACTAATACTTCCACTTTCAACATGTGCAGCAGTCTTTGGTGTCCACTGGTTCTTATTCACTCCATCTCTGGGTTTGAACTGAGTCTTTGCCTGATTGAGCTTTGCCTTTGGATGCCAAACTGGATACCCCACTTTTTACCAACACTTTTCTGGAGGATGCCATTTATAACCACAAATACTACATTTGTCCTTAACCACTCCTTTACTATACAAAGCTGTGGACTCAAAAGTATGTGAACCAAACAAAACTCTCTATGATTCCTCTTGTTGCAGCATAGAGCAAGCACTTTCAACACTAGGCAAGGGAACTATCATAAGCATCTGACTTCTTAGATTACCAAACTGTTCATCCAAACCATTGAGAAACTAAAACAACCTTTGTTCCTCCTTTTGTTGAGTCAACACAGTCAAGAAAGCTGATACTTCAGGAGTCACAGTGATTGTTGGTAACACATTCATATTGTCCAACTCCTCCCAAACACACTTCATTTGAGTATAGTACTCACTAATTGAACCACCACTCTGAGTAATAGCATAAGTATCTTTATTGATTTTATACTTTCTAGAACCATCACTTAACGCAAACCGTTTCTCTAACTGTAACCAAATCTCACTAGCAGTATCAACAAACATAATAGAACGAGCAATAGATTCACTTACAGACCCCAAAATCCAACATATAACCATATTATTACATGTATCCCACAATTCAGCCAAATTCGGATCATCAGTAGAACGAGCAACAGTACCTTTGATGAACCCTAGCTTCCTTTTGGTTGAGAGCCCTATCTCAATTGCACGACGCCATGCCCGATAGTTATGCGAACCAGAAAGCTTTTCTTGTACCGTCAAAGAACTAGGACCATCACTTGGATGCAGATACAACGGATTTTGAAACACAGCGGGATTAGTCTGTTGATTAGCGTCAGGCATCGTGATCAATTTTGCCCTAAATTCAATTTACGCCTAAAATTTGACCTAATTTTGACCAATTTTAACCTAATTTTGACCAAATTACTCACGGAAACAAACACGTTCACAAAGAAACAACAATTCACACTTTAACAATAGAGAAACAGTGTGATAACAAGTTTAAATCACCATTGTCAATAGCTCTGATACCATGATGACAACAATGATAAAACAGTAAATGAGAGAAAACGAGAGAAAAAGAGAAAAGTTTGTTATGAATTTGTTACTGAATTAAATGTTGACAAGAGTATTTAAAATGAAAATATTTACAGACATGGTCCTTCTACTCTATTCTATTTACAATAATGACACCAAACTATCTATACTTTTCCTTCTCTTTCACAGGTTCCAAACTGGTTTTTTTTCTTACCGTTTTTTTAATTTTGTCTGGTAGATGACAGCAGCAGAGCTGCAAAAATGTTACTGTTTTTTGACACTTTTTTTTTAACCTTTTAATCACCATTTTGCCATTGTAAATTGTAATTTGTATGTTTAGTATAAATAGGTATGTTGTGTTAGGTTTAGTCACAAACACTCTCAAAATACACTTTTGAAACATTCAAAACGCTCACTAATGGTAACTTGTGCTTCTTCAACTTTCCACAGGTGTTGGTTCCTCAAATGAACCAACGGTTGTTGAAGTTTTAGAAACACTGCGAAACCCAAACGTTTGGTGTAATTTCAACTTGGTATTGTTGTCGGATGGGAATACGAAGGCTCATTGTAAACATTGCTCTAAGTTTTTGAAATCGGAATACTAACGCCGTCAAAAAATTAATACTAAAATACCATCCACCTTCGGACGGCATTTTTTATCATAGTCGATGTGTTGCACACATCATAAACTTGGTTTTGCAAGACGGACTAGCGAAACCCGAAATAATATGAGTTAAAAAATGTTACATATATATTTTGTTCGAGTAAATTTATATAAAGAATATATCAAATTGTGTTATGAGACGGGTGCCAAATTTTTAACCCCTAATATGGACTTTCCTACAAAATGGAATTCGACTTATAAAATGTTTATAAGTACTTTACACCAAAAAAAATACTTTACAAGTTTTTCATGACGAACTTTGCCAAAGGCATCCGAGTATGACACCATTTCCGGTCGAAAGTTGGTTACTATTCAACAAATAACTGATTTACTCGAAGTATTTAAAAACACATCAACTTTATTATCAGGTGTTTATTATCCAACGAGTCATTTGGTACTCAACCAGATTTATATGGTGTGTTCAAAATTAGGCCAATACGAATTTGATGGTCCACTATGTAAGAAAAACTTATAAAATATTTTCAAGAAATTCCACCGGTACTTGTGTTGTCGCATTGAACCCATGTTTTAACGTTAGCGGGGTGGAACTACTTATCGAAAAGATTATTACGGATTTAGATTTGCTTCAAGAAAATGTTTTCTTTGCAACAAATGCAAAACATTATTTTAACAAATGTTTTAAAGAATTATTTGATTTTTATTATAATAAATATGGTGCAACAAATGTTTCAACGAGTACGACTTCTTCATTGTTTTCTACAAATTCTACCATGGATCTGATGCTTGGCTTATTTATAGTTTAAGACAAGAAAGCACTAAACGGGTTAGGAATGACCAATCATCAATTAACGAATTTGGAAGATATATTGGAACCGATTGGATAAAGACTATGGACCTGGAGAATATCTAGATTTTGATATTTTGGCTTGGTAGAAAGGAAGGAAATCTCAATCTCATGTTCTAGCCGCCATGGCCCAAGATTTACTAAGCTTACAAGTTTCTACCGTAGCCTCGGAATTCGCTTTTTCTACTAGTGGAAGGGTATTATCGATACGAAGAACAAGACTCACACCGGCATCTTTGGAGATGTGTATTTACTTGAAGGATCACTTAGACGCGGCCGAACGTATACAAAACATTTCATGTCTTGAAGAGGGACTAGAATACGAAGCACAATTACAAGATGTCAAGGTTGAATCTTTGATTTAGCGGTTTATTACGTTAAAGGTTTGATTTTTAGAGTAGTTTAAGTGCTTACTTAGTCATTAATCTAAGAAAACCCAAAAAAAAATCACAAAAAGGCACCTTTTTAGGATTTTTCGATAGTTACTCTTCTAGAAATTTTCTCAAAAAATTGTTTATTTCGATTTTTCTCGAAATATTCAAATTTTCTTGAAATCTATGTGGCAGTACTTAATAGTTGAGGTTCCACTAACTTATTGATATTGTTGTTTCAAGAAATCTAGGAGTTTCGAGTACTTTTGGTATTTCGAGAAATCCTAGGTGGCAGTTTCGAGTAACTTGTAATTTAAGTTAGTTGAGATTCCACTAGTTTAGTGACGTGGCGGTTTCGAGTAATTTTCAGTTTTGAGTAATTTTAGGAAGTTTCAAGAAATTTAGTGATTTTTTAGCCAATGACCTTTTTAACCTGAAAAAGACAGTTTCGAGAAATTTTCATCATCCTTAGACAACTTTCGAGTAACTTAGAATTTTCGAGTAATTTCACACTTTTGAGTAACCCGGGAATTTCGAGTAATTTGTGGACTTTTGTTGAAAAGAAACCTAACAACCTAAAAACAAAAATTTCGAGTAATTTCAGCTTTCAAGAAACTTTAAACAACTTAATCTTATAAGTCATTAAAGCTTTCAAGAAATATCATTTGTCGAGAAATTTTAAAAACCAATATCACATCATCAATCCAAAATCAACTTTTTCACAATGTCGACTCAACAAGATATTTATGTAGCTGGTAATGATAACCGTTTTCCTATGCTGGTAATGAAAACCGTTTTCACAATGTCAACTTTTTCACAATGACCTTTTTAACCTGAAAAAGACAGTTTCGAGAAATTTTCATCACCCTTAGACAACTTTCGAGTAACTTAGAATTTTCGAGTAATTTCACACTTTTGAGTAACCCGGGAATTTCGAGTAATTTGTGGACTTTTGTTGAAAAGAAACCTAACAACCTAAAAACAAAAATTTCTAGTAATTTCAGCTTTCAAGAAACTTTAAACAACTTAATCTTATAAGTCATTAAAGCTTTCAAGAAATATCATTTGTCGAGAAATTTTAAAAACCAATATCACATCCTCAATCCAAAATCAACTTTTTCACAATGTCGACTCAACAAGATATTTATGTAGCTGGTAATGATCTACTAGCATTGATTGCTAACACACCAACATCTCTACCACTGTACAACCCACATCAACCATCAACATCAACTCACAACTACATGCAACCACTAATCCCGCAACACCAAGATTCTATAACAACCAATTCCACAACATTTCATTTTGTAAGTTTTTGGTTTTAATCAAGTGTGTTTTCGCTTTATACGTTGTATAGGTGTAGTATTGGACCCTTTGTAACGTGTTATAACTTAAGAACTAAGTTAAACAACGTCATGAAAATATATGGACGTGTATAAACAATTTATAGCAATAATACTTAAAGCAATTTAATACACAAGACACAAAGTAAATTTTGAACGTTTAAAATTCTTATTTGAATGAATCAAAGAATTTGACAAGGTTTACTTGCGGAATAACTAATATAATTGAATGACAATGCGTGGTGATCTTCTCTCAAACTTAAACATGAACCTTAGTTGTGTTTAAGTAACTTTTCTTACTCGTTGAATGTTCAGCGGTCAAGTTAGGTTCGAGGAGTAAAGTGCTATCTAGAAAGTGTTATCCCTTTAATTGCAAGAGATACTTTACTCATTTACAAACATTCCCTTTTAAAGAACGGAATTATGGTTTCAATCAAGGGTTCATAATGTACACGTGTCTAGCATCTAATGGGTGGTTGGGATTACATTAAAAGCTTCTTAACCGGTACAAGGTTAGGACATGCTTTAGGGAACGGTTGAGTATTTTACTGCAACAATGACTTGCGTTTTACTTCTTATTTGTTGGTCTGTGGGTGGATTTTTTGTTTTAAAATTTGTGGATTTAGATGTTTGATATAGATGGCACTAAATCTATTTCTTTTTCTCTATAGGAGACTAAGCAAACATAATTAAGTGATATAAAGTCCGTTTGATATCAGCTTTGAATAAGATTTTGGGAGTACTGAACTTTAAGTTGATACTTTAGTAATGCCAATTCATATGAGTCCTCTTTTTCATTTTTAGATCCGGTACAACATTGTCCAACCCATGTAATATTGCTATTTTTCATACTTTTTCCACCAATTTGTGTAAAGTTACATCAGTGTAGTCCTAGTAACTTTTTTGTGGGCAAATGGGTGCATTATATGTATTTTTGCATCAAGCAGGTGAGTCCTAGTACTTATTCATATTACAGCACCGTTCATCATTGCAAGCCGAGTACTATTTCATATCTCCTCATAACTACATTAGTACATCTGTGTCGCCCAAGTACTTTTTTGAACTTATGCAGAGCCAATGTGCATTCATTGCACGCGTTTGAAAGAACTTAATACTATTGCTATGTGTTCCAATTTTTATAGTAAAAACCAAAACCAATTAAGATGCAAAAAGAAGGCTAGCTAGAAGAACAAAAAGACTTAAATTAGTGTATTCCCAATCCCAAAAGTGAATAAAGGGAGGTAAAGTAGTAAAATTATATTCATTTAGATTATTTATAACTTGGTATGTGAAACCAGCTAGTATTGTGCATAATTAATTTGCGCTATGCATCGTTGCTTCTGTGGAGACGCTGCAATTTACAATGTATGTGTGGTTTATACATGCATAAAACTAGTTCTCCTGCAAAACATTGGATTCTTCCAAGATTAGTTGATCTAGGTTACCATTCCTTTATGCATTATTCCAAGCAAAAAAGACTTTAATAATCCTACTACAAGCCGGCATAGGGTATCGTTTCACATTATGCCGAAATTAATTACATTTGTAGCGTGAAAGCACATGCAGGTCACTCTCATAGATATTGTAAAAGTCGGACGGTTAGCTAGTATGGAAACCTGATAAATGCATAAAACCATAGTTCTTTTAAGCAAGCTTGGAAAGGAGATAAACAACGATACAAGAGACTTGGAGGTTAGTTGGTAAACCAGTCTATTTTGCTCATACAGCAAAACTGAATTACCTAAGTTTTGCGACCTTTTGCATGGGCTGCTATAAGTTACAATTCCCTTTAAGTTGCAAGGTACTACAATGTTAGAGTTTAGCTAAATGTTGCGCGAGGGTCCAAAATGTCCTACTCTACCAACGAGTACCGAGAAGATTAAATATAGTTGACCCTTCTAATCAAAAGTAAATAATTGTATCATGGAACTATGAAACAAATTCATCAATAGTTGAATTAATCAGCACATATAATGAGATAACCTATGCATTAGCTGAAATCAAAATGTGACTAAGCTCTTGTGATTAATGATTACATTAGAATCAAGGATTAACAGAATATCTCATTTGTTGATTTTGATCTTTGCAATCAACTTTTTATTGAAAAAAGAAATAAAAAGGGAGTTTATCACTTTATTTATCAGACAGCAAAGTAGTTTCCCCAATCTTGAGTCTTACTATCCAGGGACGGAGCCAGTAGGGGGGCCAGAGGGTGCTCGGCCACCCCCAACCGGCCCAAGTAGGTCAGATCTAAGTTATAAGAAAAAGAAGATAGAAAAACGAGAAAAAAAATCCGGCCGGAGATCATAGATATTTTACAGAGGAGGAGTCAAGCGAAGAAGATAAACAGGATATAGATATGTTAATTGTAGAACTAGTTTGTGCCCACTCAACTTTCTTGAAAACAACAATAAAATACTTTTTAGAAGACTAGAAATGTTACTCGTAATTATTTGTTTTAAGTGTATGTTGCTTTTGTTTGAGAAGTAGTAAAAATGTAAAATAGTAAAAATGTAAAATAGTAACTGCATTCTGGAAAAAGCAATTTTAGCTTTGGTTACAGCTCTTATCATTTTTTTCTCAAAGCATACACCTTAGACTATATACGTAGCAGATGATATCATAATATGTTTTAATTATTTGTTTTGGTTTCAGTTAATACATACCTCTTGCAATTAGATTTCTATTTTCAATCTTTTAGCTTTTAAGTATGTTTCATAGAGTCATTAATCTATTTTTTTTCAATAGCTCACATCTAATAAACAACCACATTTTTACCTTTTTCAAATCCTCATCTTCACTATTATTCAACGTTTGGCCATTTTGTCCATTTTCTCAACTAATTAAGGAATTGTATGTTACTATCGGGAAATTTTTTTTTGAGCCCCCCTTAATACAAATTCCTGGCTCCGTCTCTGTTACTATCTGAACTAAAAAGTAATTCACATTTTATTAGGAATTTTATATTTTGTTACAATATGCACATGCATACAATATATTTGTACCTGGCGCAAATTGTTTTGAAAAATCCAACAAATTAGATGTGAATTTTTGACAGTGATTTTTGTAGGTAAGGTTTTGAAATAGATTTTTTTTTGGAACGGCAATTTATTAAAACTAGCAAGGAGCTAGATCAAACGGAAATAAGGTAAGGGTTCTTAAGCCAATCGTCCCATTTAAGCGACGCTTTACATCTATACTTGCACCAATTAAAAGACAAAGAAATTAAATTATCTAGGATTAATGCCTAAGGAAGATAGATATCATTGGTCGCTCGAGAGTGATGGAGAATTCACGGTATCCTATAATATCAAGTAAAGAAGTAAGTTGAGCTTCTTCAGCTCCGCCTCTAATATTCCGTCTGAAAGTGTTGTGAAGACTTGGACCCATAAGCTTCATTCGAACAGTAGCAGTTTTAGTCATCTCAAGAGCATATAACCGCGGGAACAAATCTCTCAATCTACCACCGGAATACCATTTATCTTCCCAAAACAACATAGTCTCGCCATTCCCCAACTTTACATGATTTAGATCCTCCACGTTTATACCCTTTTCTTTCAATCTTTTGACCTCTTTAACAATCGTGGTCCAACATGTTTGAACCCCCATATTCGTATCCCCAACAAGCTTGCCATCATCACCATGGATTGCTTTGATAACTCTCGTCCATAACGAGGCCTTTTGAGAATAAAAACGCCAAATCCATTTAATCATGAGGCCTCTATTAAGCGCATATAGACTCGAAACCCCTAAACCCCCTTTATCCTTAGACGTTAAAATATTCTCCCTTCACCCCATGAAGTTTTACCGAGTGTTTTTTC
>LBNU01016244.1:177368-200223 GCA_014162995.1 Artemisia annua
TTGTGTATTTCTGGGCCTACACCAGGAAAAACTTGCCATATTTCAGGGACAAAATATCAAGTTTATGGTTAGGGGGCATTGCTTGGGCCTTCTAAGTTAAAAACTGCTAACTCTACTGCAGCCAGAGACTACTTCATACTCTGGAACTCTTAACCTGCTGTGAAAACTCCTACTGCTGTAACTCTGCTGGCCTAAGTGATAAAGGACTGTTATAGCGTTTGTATAATTATAGTAAAGATGTCTTGTAAATATTCTATTGAATTAGAATATCTTGTCTTGGGTAGGAAGTTGTCTGTAAACCTTTAGGGTTCCTTAGTGTATAAAAGGATATCCTAGGGTTGGTCTAGAGTACGAATTATTCTAGCATTATTATCACTTCAAGGTTGTAAAACCCTAGCACTGGTTAGAGTGCTCGTATTAAATATATTGAAGTGTTCTTGGTATATTGAGTTTGTTCTTAAGTTAATTGCTAAATTCCGCATAGTAATTAAATCATATTACAAGTCAGCTTCTATATAAATATTGTCTTGGTTTACTAAGATAGTATTACTAGATCATTGCTCAACTGGGATCAACAGTATGCTTTTTCAAAATCCACTTTAAATATCAGAGATTGTTTTTTCTTTTTACGACACCATTGAATAACCTCATTAAGGATAAATGGCCCATCTAATATTTGACGATCCGATACAAAAGCCGACTGAACCTCATGAACAAGATCTCCGATCACAAGAACGAGACGGTTCGTCAGAACCTTAGCGATGACCTTATATAAGCTCCCAATTAAACTGATAGGCCGAAAGTCTTTAACCTTATTTGCATCAATGATTTTGGGAATCAATGCAATAAAGTTAGAATTACATCCATTCGGCATCTCTCCATACTGAAAGAAACAAACGACTGCCTCATAAAAGTCTTTTTCAATCGATGGCCAGAAGTGACGAAAAAATCTAAACGAGAACCCATCTGGACCAGGAGATTTATCACAACCACAATCCCATACGGCCTTTTTAACTTCATCTTTAGTAACCATTCGATCCAAAGCTTCACATTGATCAGAGGATAACGTATTCGGAAAGCAAATATCTATCTTAGCTCGATTCGGTGAAGGCTTATCAAATCTGCTACGAAAATGCTCAAGAAATTCTTGCTTAACCTTCACTGGATCCTCGATCCATTTACCATTTTCCAAAATACCTCTAATACTCATTTGGTGACGTTTCTTATTTAACATACCATGAAAGAATTTTGAGTTCTCATCTCCCTCAACAATCCACTTAACTTTAGCCTTTTGAGCAGTTTCCAACGCCTTAGAATTATTAACCTTTTGGATCTTATTGAGAATCTCCAACCGATTATGGCTCGCCTGCACCGAACAGTTGCCCTTATCGATCTCCTCATCCACCATTCGAAGATTCTCTTTTAGATTAAACATCTCTTCACTTGACTTCACTTTATAATTAGAAATCCAGCCTCGGATTTTCTCTTTTATGTACTTCAATTTATACATGAAATTTCGGATAGCATTATTCTTGTTACCGGGAGCATTACACCAAGCATCTCTAACCATCTCATCGAAACCATCAATATCGATCCAATAATTGAAAAAACGAAAAGGAGTTGGACCGTAATCAAACACAACTTCTCGTAAAAGGATTGGACGGTGATCCGAAATATAACGATCTAAAGCCATGGCATTCATATTAGGACACGATTGCAATAAGTTGTCGGACACAAGAAACCTATCCAACTTGCTCATCTTTGTAGCAGATTTATGGCACCAAGTAAACGTACTACCGCCAAGATGAACCTCAGACAATCCCGCGTTGCGAATAAAAGAATTGAATATATCTGCATCATGCGGTTTGAAAATCGATCCAAACCTTTCTTCTTTGTATCTCACTTCATTAAAATCTCCCATCATCACTATTTCTCCCTTCCATTGAACCGAATTTTGAGTTAAATAATCCCAAAGCATACGCTTTTCACTCGCCTCTTGAGGAGCATAAATCACCACAATCATAAGATCCATCCCTGATTTTAACCAAACCCCACGAATAATAACAAAATAATCCGATCTCATCACACTAGATTTTCGAAATGAATTCGGATCCCAAATGCAAAGGATACCACCCGAGTTCCCAACTGAATCACTATGCTCATATTCAAAAGATAAATTACCCCAACACGATCTAACAACCTGAATATCAATAGATTCCATCTTAGTTTCTTGAAGACCCACAAAGTTAACTTTATTTTTAAAACACAACTCCTTAACCCAATCTTTTTTAGCCTTTTGGGCGAGGCCTTGAACATTTAAAGACAGAAAATTCATCTAATAACCCCACACTCTCCTTGTGATTTGATCATTTGCGTGATATCATTCACACACCCTTCCATATTGTAACCCATCGTTTGACCTACCTTCACAACCTCCTCCATAAGGCTTAAAATGGAACCTCCCGACCGCGGAATGCTTGTTTTCTTGAAACGGCTCGAACCCATAGAATCAACGTTCATATTAACCGAGTTTGAATTTTCTTTATCCCCATCCATGTGCACGAATGAATTATTATCTCCCTCATCCTCTCCATTAATCACCTTTACCCGACCTTCTTCTAAATTCTGTTCCTTTATAATCTCTTCTGGCGTGAAACCCGGGGGGAATTGCAAACTAGGATCTTTATCCTCAATCTTTTCTTCTTCATTAACCTTGTCTTTATTCAATAAAGGGTAAAAACCAAATGGGTCTTCCGACTTGTTATCTTTCTGTCTCTCAGGTTCCTCGAAAACAGTATCAGGTACCTCATCTACATCATTTACTTCTTCCTGGTCGCTATGAATCTCATCATGGTTATTATCATCCGACTCATCATCTTCTTCCTCCTCATCCGAAAACTCCGGATTCCACCCAGGTACTTCTATAGCTCGCAACCAATAAGTTTTCCCATGAAAAACAACTTTGAACTTTTCCATTATGTTCTGGTGTGAAGTAGTAAGGAGACATAGTCTTTTCGAATGGTAATACTTTTCCTCTTCAATATGTAAAATTCTTCCCCATTTCGAAGCAATTCGATTGAAAGTATATATATTAAACGTAAACATTTTTGGTAAAATCGTACGTGTGTCAAAGTATATCAATATGGGCTCGTTCCATTCATTATTCAGAGGCCTTCCTAATGGTATATTTTTTATTAAATAAATTGTTAGATATCTGTTAGATATTTGATAAATAAAATTTGTTATATAAAAAAGTCGTATATAGCAAAAACGTTTAGTACAGTTTTTGCAAAACGTTACATAGCTTGGAGTGTATTTCAAAAAATTTCTTTTGTAATTGGGCCCACCTTTTTGGGCTTATATTGTGGGCTAAAATTTGAGCTAAAAAAGTTATTTTCTTATTCTTAAAAATGACGCAATACGCCATTGTTTCTCACGATCTATAATATATACTTAAAATGAGGTGATGCACCCGCGTGTTGCATCGGTTTTCTTTGCGTTTAATTTTTATGCCAAACATACAAAATAAGATTGGTTTTGCAAAGTATCACATACTTCGGAGGCACTTTTAGCCATTTTTTATGACTTTGTGAAAAGGACTTCTTTTGCAAAGAGGCAACGACTTGAGGGGTACTTTTTGCCATTTTTTCAAACTTTCAAAACGATGTCGTCCAAGTAGGCCCTGTAGAAATAACGTGTTCCCACTGTAGCATCTTCCCAAGGTCAACTGTAACATAGTTTTTATTTTTATTTATTTTTATTTTTTTTTATTTTATTTTTTCCTGCGGGGTAATACGACATCGTTTAGTACGTCAATTAATAATATTTATAATGCTAATAAAAATGTTCTATGAGAAACTTATTATCTTTAGTATTATAAAAATAAAATGATTATTTCCAGGGTAAAAAAATTAAAATAAAATGTTTCAAATTTTAATTGACCAATAAAAATAGCTTTATTTTGTCTTTTTCACCGAATGTGATCTCTTTTATTGGCCAATTTAAGTCAAACTTTTGACAAATTCGGGTGAAGAAAAAAGATCGAAAATACACATGGCCTCGAGAGCACTTTTTTTTCTTGATTTTTGACTTAAATGTAAAATAAAAATAAAATAAAATAAGAAAATGTTGTTATATTTTGATTGATTAATAAAATTTTCAATCAAACCTTTAACTTTTATTATTAGGTTTATACTAAATCTAATTTTATAGACTTAATTGTAAATTTCTCAAATACTATAACTTTTGGGAAATTTATTAATTTAACATATCCCCATGTACTTTAACGAGAATATAACAAGAACATGGGTACAAAACAGGACCGTATCGGTGCGTATCGAACAAAACAAAATGTGTATCAAACCAAGCAAAAACCAAGAACATGAAAAGGTGGATCGAGGTACATCAAGGTTCAGTCTTTGGTTCATATATCGTAAGAGTGCCTCAAAAACAACCTAAACACCTTTTAGAATTTTTTTTAATAAAATTGACTGTAAAAACTAAAAACTATATTTTATAAAAATCAAAATCGGGGATGATTATTTAAAGGCAAATGATGAAAATGTCTAAAGTGTTAAGTGTTAATTTATATCATCTTATGCATATGTTAAGTGTTAATTTATATCATCTTGTGCATTTTACACAAATTTATACTACATATTATGGTGTTACAAGATTGAGTATGTGACCTTTATTTGATAGTGAATTAAAAAAAAAAAAATTAAATAAAAAAAANAAACACTTTGTGGTTGTATTTTGAGGGTCTAAATTGTCAAATTACCAAGACAAGTCATAGGTTGTACTATATAAAGTAGACACACGTGTACAATGATTTGGAACAAGTCCAACACTTCGTGCGACTAATATTCTGCCCCACGAGGCCACGATCAAGAATATCCCCTACAAATTCGGGTTATTTTTCAACTCCTTATTTTACCCTTTTTATACCTTCTTTTTCGTTAATATATATGTTTAGTTTTCACAATTTTTAGGGTTCATCTTTGCGTAGATAACTTTTTTTATATTAGGTAATTTTAGTTAGATTTTTTTCTTCTATTAATTTGTAGAAGATTCAGTCGATATGAGGAAGAAACTGGATACGCGTTTCCCTGCGGTGAGTATTTAATTTTGTTCATTCATATGTTTTTGATATATTTGATTCTTTTTAAAGTTTATTTAGTGATCATTGTGAAGTTTCGCGAATATTATAAGTTTATATATGTCTAGGAATTAATTGATTTGTGCAAGAATGTGTTTTCGCTCATAGTTTATGTTTGATTCTTATAGATTTTTAATTTGCTAATACTAATTATTTGACTATATCTGTTATGATTATGTCATTGTTATTGGACCTTTTTTACATCGGAGTAAATTAAAACATCGTTTTGTGTTCGGTTTGGTTTATTATTTTTTAACAAAAAGCCGGCCTTAAAGTATGATAGTTGTTATACAAAAATGTTACAACAATGTATGATTTATATGTAATGCTAAATTTTTATAAAATTCATAAGATTACGGGTTACAAATCTACCCAAATAGGATAAATAAGTCGTTTTCTAATGACTCGGGTGAAAAAGATTTTGGTAATTTGTGCAAAGAAGAAAAGAGGTTTTCTTTTGTTTATTATTAAGTGTTATTAATTTGATTATTTGAATTTAGATGATTTAATTCGATTTTGTTTTGTCTTAGTTGCGTCATGGATCATTTGTTTGATTGATGTGCATTGAAATTTACATGCTGTTTTTGGTTCATGATATTATTTACTAGCTTTTTGTGTATGATATTTTTTTATTATTGGTTAGATGCCTTTTTCTATACTATCGTTGCATTTCTGATTTTTATTGTAAATATTAAACAGGCTCGGATTAAAAAGATTATGCAAGCCGATGAGGATGTTGGGAAGATTGCTATGGCTGTCCCTCTGTTAGTATGTAAGTGACATATCCATGCTGGTTTTATTTCTTCACATTATGTATTTACAATCAATTCGAAAATCGATAACTTAGTGTAAATGTTAATTGTTCCTGGTTTAACAATAGTCAAACATGGTTAAAATTTTATACTTTTGTTCGATGAGTGCAGCTAAAGCATTGGAACTATTTTTACAAGATCTTTGTGATAGGACATACGAGATCACTCGTCAAAGGGGCGCAAAGACACTGAATTCTATGCACTTGTAAGTACTCTATACCCGATCCCCGCATTAAACAGTCAATGGTCATATCATAAATTTATACTGATTTAATCACTTCTTCCTGTTTTGTAGAAAGCAATGTGTTCAGAGCTATAACGTGTTTGACTTCTTAAGAGATATCGCTGGTAAGGTTCCCAATTTAGGTGGTTCTGATGCAACAGGGGAGGACAGATCTGCAACTAAACGAAGGTTTGTACAATTTACTTTTACTTTAAACTAAGTTATAGTTTCCACTATAAAAGTTTGGGTCTAATGTGGCGTCTTTTCTTTTTCTACTTTGGTCTAAGCAGGAAACTTGCTGATGATGATCATAATGACTGTGACGAAGACACAAAAAGGGACAAGATGGTAAGATAATTTCATTCATATTCATTTAGCTGGTAAATAGTTGTAGGTGGTTGCTTGCATAAATTACATTTTTGTTTAGGTGCTAACATAATCAGCAAATTTTGTAAGACCAAAATTGTAGTATAAATCTTGATCGAAAATGTAACAAGCAAAATCTATAGAAAGCAACATTTTACGGGTTTCCTAAGCTCGTCTCATCAAGCTCACTTATTTTCTTTGTGTAGTTGCAGCCCGAGACTCCCCATACCAATGTAAGTGGTCGAGGAAGAGGAAGGGGTAGAGGAAGAGGCAGAGGTAGACCTAGCCGAGCAGAAAAAGAAGCATATGCAGCAGCAGCTGGAGCATCATCTAGTTACGAGAAACTCGAGCTCTATTCCAGTAGCACAGATAAACAAAAGCAGACTCTTGATTCAATAGAAGACGCTGATTCAAAAGAGAATCACACTATATTCAGAAAGCCTGACGAGACAGGCAAAGTTAAAAACTACTTTGACCTTAACTTAGACTTGGATGAGAATGGAGAGACACCCGTCGTATCACCAACACCTGTTACTCCATCGGGCTGGGCCCCAAAACCGATAGTTGAAATGAAGCCTGATGAATATCCTGGGTGGTCATCGATGGAAGTGGAGAATATGGTTATTGACCCAATTCAACTTGCTAATATAAACAGTAGGGTAGATGAAGATGAAGAAGATTATGACGAAGAAGGATGAGCAGTTTGAACTTTGAAGGGTTTGTCGTTTTCTTTTTTAGTAACAATATTGTAGATGCTGACTCAGGTAGATAGATAGACAGATATGAAGAAGAAATCGGCAGTGGCAAATCTTTCTTAGGTAGTTTAGACAAGATTGTAACCAGTAGGTTCTTTTATCATCTCTTTATTTATTTTGATTTATATTTTCTGGGTCGTAATTATGTTGTAGAATCTTTTCGCGTTGCAAATGTTAATATTGAAATTTTTTAGATTTTGTTGATAATTGTATTGCTTGATGAGTTGATGTTCAATAAAATCATTGAAATCAAATAACACAGGATGTATTTTTCTAACTGGTAAAAGAAATAAAATGTGAGAAACCCGAAACAGACAGAAAAGAAGTACGTGTGTCTGTTTCCAGAGTCGCAGCTTGCAAAGAGTAGAAAGAAAGTGAAGGGAACTTTTTTTGTGTTACTGAGTTTGCTTGGCGCGAAAGTGATAGCAAACTCTCAGTGTTAAAACAGAATAGTTTCAATGACTGGTTAAATGTCAGATATTTTCTTGGCCTAATTATCAAAAATAACCCGGAACCCAACTCATCAAGTTTCTTTTCGTATCTTGCATTTTGTTCCATTGCTCTCCGTTAAGAAACATGGGAATACAGCTGTGGCCAGTGGCCGATTCTTTTTTCTTTCAAGTTGGATTGGCAAGTCAACTCGGTAAATAAAAAGCATTTGGATTTCAAATAATTGGTTTTAAACATACTAACTACACTGAATAGTTTGAGAACAAGGGTTTCAAATCTCATCCCGTTACCAGGTGAACAATATGGGAGCAGGCTAAACTGTAAAACCGGAGTTGTGGTAAACATTACAAATCAGTAAAAGATACTTTTTTTTGTACCTTTACTCTTTACAAGTCACACTAAGTTCCTATAAATTCTATTGTTTGTTCAAGTTATGCGATTCTGAATGATTATAAACTCTTACACCTCAAGCTGTAAAGACCAAAGCATCTAAGTTAAAATCCTTGGTGTTATTTGTTCCCCAAAGAAGCATCGTATCCTTAGTGCTATTTGTTGATCACACTTTAGTCTTAGTGATATTTTAATGTTCGTTACCATCATTACTTTCATAAGTGAGATCTTGATTGGGTTAACATAGATGGTTATAGAATTTGTTTATTTGAATATATGGTTAAGGCTTTAAGCCATGATTCACTGGTAGTTAAAAGACATGGAGTAAAATATCTGATTTAATTAACAGATTTATTTGATAGATATAAGTGTAAAATACCTCTTTATTAGTAGATTAAACATCAGATTATATTATGCAACACAATCAATTACAGCTCTGTCTACTAAACACTTGTTAATAATACCTGATACAAGCTAAAACAAGTTTAATTTTATTTCACAATCACACATAAACGGAATTATGATTCATTTCATAATTATATATAAACGGAATTAGGATTCAGTTCATAATTATACATAGAGGGGACATTCACTCGCACCATATAGCAAGAAATGTTTTATTCTTACATTGAAGAAACGACTATACGTTTAAGCTTCACAAACGCTAGTGGTCTCCTAGCACTCTCACCTGCACCATGAAATAAAACTTAATCAAAACAAAATTGAGCCTCTATAACCTTCTAACTTCATGAAAATTGGTTTAGATACGACGGTGTAAATCACACTTGAAATTATATAGGCCGTAAGTTCAATTCCTCGAGAACAAAACTAGATGTTTAGATCCCCTCTTCAGACAAAAAGAGTGAAAGAAAACGAATTCAAGTGCGTAGGAAAAAAATGAATTTACCGGATGGAAATTATGCAGCAGGTTTGAATTCCTGCAATTCCTTAAAGTTCTCCCACGGCTTAACCCACACCTTGGCTTCATACATTTTACCATCTTTTGTTTCGATTGTGATATAGTACATCGTGCCCGCTACTACCTGTTCCTTTGCATTTACTACTTTCTCAAACTCCAGCGTTGAATTCTGTGTAAGAATCCATCGTGTGGTTATTACGCCATCGCACATAATTTAACGTGTGTTTGATTGTTGGTTAATATATATATTTCACCCTCGCATACGCAGAATTCATAACCTTAACTTGGTTCTATATTCTTAAAGTACCATCCTAAAAAAAACATATAAAATTGTTTTATCTCAATCACACTCGTAAATGATATCTTTATACAAATTTCTCAAAACATATGTACATAGAGCTCTACATGGTTGGACAACAATCTGTTACCAAAATATTCATCCTACACATCTCAAAAGTCCTAATTGGACGATAATAGATGCTGCAGATGTTAATCACTTGTATACAAGGTATGTATGGTACGAAACAATACCTCTTTCTTGTTGTGTTCTTCTACAGCGAACTTAGCAATGTTTTCGATCTCAACGTTGTTTGCAAAGTTCTTAGATTCGGTAATTCCTCCCACGACTGCCATTTTGTTGTTCTACAAAAATCAACGGATTCATTCATGTGTATATATAGGAAAGTTCTTAGGAGTCTCACACATGTTAAATGTTTAGTAATCAATATAAGCCATCGTTTATTTTGAATGGTAGTATGAGGATGATAAATCGCTATCATTGATTTATCTTTGGTGAACAAATTGTTTTTTTTTTTTTTTTTTTTTTTTTTTTTTTTTTTTTTTTTTTTTTTTTTTTTTTNTTTTTTAAATCTATTACTAAAGTGATCATTGTTATGTACGATGTATATTGGTATCAAGCTTATTATGTGAATGTATGAAGGCCCATCTTTATTTATTATTTCCCACAAATATTGAGTGGATGTCCTTAAAGATGATATCGAAAATAAACAGAACACGTAATAGTTGATAGTACTTAATATGGTCAGTAACTCGAAACAATTAAGTACAATGCTTCAGGGTCTTACTTCTGTATCTTTACTAATTTACCTGTAATGAAAAATTTGAACAAGTAATAGTATTTTTCAGTCTTATCTATAAAATCTTCTAAAAAGATACAAATAGAAAACATGTTCAATTAAATGGTATATTGTTTTTTTCTTTCAAAAAAGTATTTCAAAGTAGAAAAGTGGTTTTTTATTTAGTTTGCAACTAAACTTAAACAAGGTGAGATTTGCACTTTCTAAGTTTTTAATTGAGTTTTTCTTTATTTCCTTTACACTTTTCTCAAAACCAGATGATTACCCGCACATAGCGGTGACGGTTATAAGAGAGTCAATTTAAATGTGTATTTATTTATAGAGAAAGTGAGAGTGGGGTAAGTTTGCGGGTTAAATTGTAGTCTATTTTAAAAAAATAATTGATAGATTTAAAACTAAGTATAGTTCTAAAATACTTTTATTCTACAACTGTGCTAGTATTCTGCAATTGTATTAAAATTTATTTTTTCGGCCATGTTTTTTTGTTTGCATTTACAAGAACCAAGAGTATGTAATGTTGTGACATTGCAAATAGTACTTCTGAATTTTTAGAAAATATGTATGTTGTGATTAAATACAAAAAGTCTTCTCTTTTATTTAGAAATTACATTAAGAAAAGTTGTCATGCATATCTTTGAAATTTAATGTGAAACATTGTTAAAGCAATAATTTCATTAAATCAACATTTTTTGAATTTTTTATTTGGGAAAGTAAACATAAGATTCAAATTCAAGTCTTAAAAGAGTATTTTTGAGATAGAACACTATTCATTTTTTAGTTTTTTAAGTTTTAAGCAAACACATTTCTGCTTTATATATAGTAGAGATTATAATAGCGTATAGGGCTTTTAGCTCATAAGCTAAGGCCCACACACTCGAACTAAAACCCAACAACGACTACAACTCATCATATTATCAATTATGCATGGGAAACGGACTCCCAGGCAAGGCTCTTACGCCTGACAAACACTCTCCAGGCAACGACAGTTCTGAGAACCTTTTTCAGGACCGTTGCAACTGTCAGACACACGTTGCTACCCCATTTGCTATGAGGGAGAGCTGCAAGCATGCGCAGATCTTTCCACACATCTAGTGAGGCAGAGGAGGCAGCCCACGTGTCACCCCTTGTCTCCACCATTGAATGTCCACCATGTGGACCATCCTGGAAACATGGATGAACTCCCAGGCATGGTGCGAAACCCTAGGGCCATCCTTATAAATAGAAGGCTCATTTCCACAAATGAGCCAACTTAGCTTCACCACATACGCACTGAGTGGATTCTCATAATCCAATCCGGCTACTCCGATAAGTGTTACCCAGCTCGTGACTCTGGTCACACCTCGGGGTCCTTACGACTGAGGGAAACCAAACTGGATAGCCTCCTCTACCCTCTAATACATTATATACGTAAACATGGTGCCATCCGTGCTATACGTAACAATATAGCCACAAAACCACCCCTCTGATTCATCAGAAAAGTTTTTCAATTAACCGAAAAGTTCTTCTGATCAGCAGAAAAACATTATTTAGTTAAAAACCTTCTCAAAAAAAAAAAAAAAAAAGCTCACACTCCGTCACCGGAAAACATTAGATCCAAAACATACATCCGTTCCGAAAAACAAGAATTCTATCATTTCACATCAACAAAAACTCAACTCCAAACTTCATTTAACATAGATGACATCACAAAAAAAAAATAAACCATAGATGTAAGTGTACAATACCTCTTTATTAGTAGAAGAAACATCAGATTATATTATGCAACACAATCAATTACAACTATGTCTACTAAAAACTTGTTAATAATACCTGATACTACAGGCTAAAACAAGTTTAATTTTATTTCACAATCACACATATAAACATAAACGGAATATGGTTTATTTCATAAAAATACATACAGGGGACATTCACTTGCACCATATCGCAAGAAATGCTTTATTCTTACATTGAAGAAACGACTATGCGTTTAAGCTTCACTAACGCTAGTGGTCTCCTAGCACTCTCACCTGCACCATGATACAAAAGTTAATCAAAACAAAATTGAGTCTAACGTTCTAACTTAATGAAAATTGGCTTAGATATGACGGTATTATTCACACTTGAAATCATATAGGCTGTGAGTTCAATCCCGCAAGAACAAAATTAGATGTTTAGATCCCCTTTTCAGACAAAAAGAGTGAAAGAAAACGAATACAAGTGCGAAAGAAAAAAATGAATTTACCGGATGGAAATTATGCAGCAGGTTTGAATTCCTGCAATTCCTGAAAGTTCTCCCACGGCTTAACCCACACCTTGGCTTCATACGTTTTACCATCATTTGTTTCGATTGTGATATAGAACATCTTACCCGCTACTGCCTGTTCCTTTGCATTTACTACTTTCACAAACTCCAGCGTTGCATTCTGTGTAAGAATCCATCGTGTGGTTATTATGTCATTGCACATAATTTAACGTGTGTTTGATTGTTGGTTAATATATATATTTCACCCTCGCATAAGCAGAATTCATAACCTTAACATAACACGGTTCTACATTCTTAAACTACCATCCTAAAAAAAACATATAGAATTGTTTTATTGATCACACTCTTAAATGATGTCTTTATACAAATTTCTCAAAACATATGCACATAGCTCTACATGGTTGGGCAACAATCTAAAAATGTTCATCCTACACATCTAAAAAGTCCTAATTGGACGATAATAGATGCCGCATATGTTAATCACTCGTATACAAGCTATGTATGGGTGTATAAACCTAACGTAAGACGATGATTACAATATGAAGAAAACAAAAAAAGACAATTCTACAAGATACATTTGGAAATAAAAGAAATATAGTACAAAACAATACCTCTTTCTTGTTGTGTTCTTCTACAGCGAACTTAGCAATGGTCTCGATCTCAACGTTGTTTTCAAAGTTCTTACATTCGGTAACTCCTCCACAGACTGCCATTTTGGTGTTCTACAAAAATCAAAGGATTCATTCATGTGTATTTATAGGTCTCATGTCAAGCAATTTCTGTTTTAGGAGCCTCACATATGTCAAATGTTTAGTAATCAATATAAGCCACCGTTTATTTTGAATGGTAGTATGAGGATGATAAATTGCCTATCATTGGATTTATCTTTGGTGAACAAATTGTTACTCTTTTATCTATTACTAAAGTGGTCATTGTTATGTATGATGTATATTGGTATCAAGCTTATTATGTGATAAAGCTACACTTATATATCCTTTTATATGTATCGAATAAATTTTTTTGCTATTCCATACGAATTTACTTTTTGGGTCTTTTTGGTGTACTATTTGACCTTTTCAGCCAGTTTTGCCACATCCAACAAGTTATCCTTCATGTCACAGTACCTCAATTTGTAAAGAGAAATTTAATCGCTACACAAAACTGAAAGATGTGAATTTTTTACCTTATTATGATTGTTTTGAAATAAGATTATTGCAAATTTTACATTATGATTGTTTTCGAAATCCTTTATATATATAGTAAACTAGCCTATAGACCCGTGATAAATCACGGGTAGCTAATAACAAGTTACTCGTATAAACATAAATTTAACAAAAGTGTTGGCATTAATAAGTAAAAGTAAACTCATATGTAATTTCTTACATTATATTTTCAAGAATTTTAACGTAATCTAAAATAAAACAATCATTACAAATGAAAACTCATGATCTGCTATACACAACAATTTATTGGATAAAAAGATTTGACCAATCTTTGAAAGATAAATCAGATGGCTTCCTTTGAATTGCATTGCTTTAAAGTTGTCCAACTGCACTTCTAGTGATGAAATGAAAGCAATTTTGTAACAATTTAGTAGACAATCATGAATATGTGAAATTGTGATACCAACCATCTTTTTTTGGATTAGCATGAAATTGAACCATGTTGTAAGACTTATCAATTGACACTTCTGGCAGCTTGGCAGCTTTCTAATATGCAACAGTGTAAACGAGCCGAGTCGAGCCGAGTAATGCCAAGCTCGAGCTCGACTCGAGTACTATAACTCGAGCTCGAAACTCGACTCGAGCTCGGTCGAGCTTTATATTTCGAGCTCCAGCTCGACTCATCATATAAAACTCGAGCTCGAAACTCGGCTCGAGCTCGTTTATTTCCACTTTTGATGCTCGAACTCAATAAATACTCGGTATATCAAGCTCGGCTCGGCTCGATTTGTATGAAAATTAAGTAAATGTATGTATATAAAAGGGTAAAAGTGTAATTTAACCTAAGGCTCGCGAGCTTTACGAGCCAACTATTTTGGAGCTCGAGCTCGACTCGACAATATACTCGAGTAGCTCGAACTCGAGCTCGACTCGTTTAAATCGAGTCGATTCAAGTAGTTTACGAGTCGGTCTCGAGTAACTCGCGAGCTGTCTCGGCTCGTTTACACCCCTAGCATTTGTTTCCTTTAAAGGAAATGGATTTGCTAAAAGCATTAAGCAATCAAGCTCTCTAGCATTTTGCAATAAATGGTGTGGTCTTTTAGAAGTGAAGATGGTTAACCTTGCAAATAAAACCAAAAGCATTAGTATATCCGTATATCAGCTTATACCTTATAAGTTATAATAATACTGAAACATTACCTTGGTCAGTTGTTCAACCCAAAATTACCTTATACATTGAGTCCTTTACAACTCTCTCATATCTACTTTATGCCGGTTGGTCCATGTTCTTTCTATCTATAATAGATATAAATACGAGATTATGTTGGCTGACAAGTTATAATTTTATTAGGATTCGATGCAACTCAACCCATTGAAAAACAAATCACTCGTTTTGAATCAAATCCGTTTTAACCCGTACCAATCTGGCAAATGTTTAACCTCTAATAATTAGTAACTTACAAGACCTATGCTCATAATATGAAACATTTAACATGCTTGCTTGGGTCATAGGGAATGATCTCAATCTGCTATTAGAAAATCATAGGAAATTGTTGATGTTTAAGAAATACCAATGCTAAACTTATGTAGTTTTCTATAAAACGATTGTTCATCTATCAAATTTCGCAAAATAGAGGTTCATGTGGTTCCCATAATTAACAAATAAGAAAAAAAACCTTAAAATGAACTTGTTAGGTACTAAAGTTTATCATGAGGTTGCACATCATTTAAGTTTCAAGTATGTCGACAAGTAAAACTAATAAGAATTAATAAATATTGGTAAGTAAAGATTGCACAAATTATAAGTGCCAGTTATCTCCACAAAGATATATATGATCAATGAAAGAATTTGAATTAGGCCCATCAAGAAACTGAGATATAATTTGCCTCTTATTATGATTTACACAAATTCTAAAAAATATTCTTCAATATTGTTATTAAAACTTTATTTTTCAAAGAGGATGTTTGATTGAAATTTTATGTAAAGTAACACCTTTGATAGATATTTCTTTGTGGCATTTGATCAAACACGTTTGAGCACTTCATCAAGCACCAGTTTCTTCCACATACACCTAAACACATAAAATATGATTAATCAATGATATAAAAGAACCATCAAAACGTCCGTTTATAAGTAGATAATATCAACAGAAAAACAAAAAGGTCATGGGTTGTAAAATCTCAAAATAAAATCAAACACATGATAGAGAATACAACAAATCACCATCTCAATTCCCGAAAGAAAGAAAAATAGAAATGGAAGACATACTTAACTTTTTGAAATCACAAAGAAAAAAAAAATAATAGAAATCGTACAAGTAAAAATAAGAATTAAGAATTGAGAATAAATAATCAAATACAAAATCTTTTGAGAATGAGTAGCCCGTTTACCATTTTGAAATTTAAAACTTATGATATACATGGAAATTATTTAAGGTGTTTGTTCATGTCACGTACTGCATCTATAAATATAGTTGACAAAATTATGGAGCGCATTAAATTAAATTGAAGGAATACCAAAACACATCTTGAATGCCAAGTTTCAATTGACGTGACTTTCTACATCTATAATTACTGATGTGGCATATATGCCAGCATAGCTTAAATGAGGTGGCAAGGTTTCAAAAAAACCTTCTTTTATTATATACTAGCTTGCTAGTTTTAAAATTTTGTTTGTAAGATGAAAATAAGTAGTACAATGGTTTGATATGAGATTAAGATTGTAAATTGCAACCAACTTTTGTGCTAATGCATTTTGTCCGTTAAGTTGAATATAAGCTAAAAACTTATTGGTTGTATTGCATCCGACAAAGAAAAATGCATATTTGTAGAGTATAGTATACTATCGTTTTCCATTAACTTGGCAGCCTGAATCAATCTATTGGTTGCCCACATAATCTTTGTTGCATCCACATCGACACCCACCAATATGCACAGCAACACATTAGTTGTTTTCTTTGCACTCGGTAGCCTTGCCTGCAAATCCATAGAGTCGAAATAATAAGCCACACACGAATCATAAATACGAAGTTTGCTAATATTGACACATTTTATTTAGTGTCTTGATTTATGTTGTGATTTATTTCAAACAGATCAAACAGACCATATTAAGCATCAAGTAGTACATTATTGATACTTTTCTCTTGCCAATGATCATCACTCTTGCTAATGAGCATCACTATCACAACCCGTAATTTCAGGTCATTTCTCAAACCCCGACATTTCACTATTCACCCGTTACTATTCATCGATCACTATTCATCATTTTACTATTCATTGTTTTCGGAGTCAATTTGAGATTCCGAGAAGCATTCAGAAAATTTACTATTCATATGACACTATTCATTCCCGGAAGGAAAGCACTATTCATGCACATCATTCATTTCATCGTAAACAGGGTTTACGGGTATTCATATTCGCGTAACCGGTTTGGTTTAGCTGCGAATTCATGGATTATTAGTAGGGACACTTCATACAGACTAGGAATAGTCTACATATCATCACGATATCATTTTCATACTATTCCACTCGTAGGATTTTCAAATTCACATTTTAGTACGTTTAACGCTTTACGTAAGTTTATTTTTAACTAAACGTTAACACGCGATCACTAAATGTGACTAACACGTCCGACAATCCCGACTATGATCCTAACATATTTTCATACTCGTTATAAAGATATAAAAATTATATTATTAATTTACCTGGTGTTTTCAAATCAACTGCTACATTTTCCGTTAGGAACTTATAACTCCGTCGGTTTACGATATTTCAATCCGATAATTATTTTAACACCCAATTCTCATCAGGAATGTAATTTTATAATTTTTAAAACTTTTTCATATTTTCTTTCATCTCGTTACAATTTATTTCTAGTTAACTCGGTACCCGGTAACACCCAATACACAACTTAAACTAACTAATACTTACACTTTGGAGACAAGGGCTTTAATTAGCCCCAACACCCCCCCCCCCAACTTTCCCCCAAAAATCCGCCCCATGCCCCCCCCCCCAAGTACTAGTTTAGTTGATTTTCCTGGACCAAAAATTCTACATCAAGACTTACACTTTTATTTACTTCATTTCTTTTAGTAATATTTCAAACACATAGCAAAAAAAAATATATCTTCTCTCTTTCTCTTCTCCATAGAATCGGCCAAGGATCAAACAAGAAGAAAACATCATCAATTTTTCAAGAACATNCTTTCCCCCAAAAATCCGCCCCATGCCCCCCCCAAGTACTAGTTTAGTTGATTTTTCCTTGACCAAAAAGTCCTACATCAAGACTTATACTTTTATTAATTCATTTGCAAACTATAACTAAAATAAACTAGCAACTCTCATCTCTTCCTCTCTTCTCTTTGTGACCTGCCAAGGCTCCATCCACAAGCAAGAATCATAAATTTTTCAAGAACATTATATAAACAAGCTCATCTAGTACTCCTATAAGGGTTTTGAAATACAAACTCAAGGTTTACTTAAGCTCTCACCATCAAAAACTCACTAATCTTTCAAGTAAGTGTACAAAACTCATATTCATAATTTTACCAAGTACTTATAATGTTCATATAATTTTTCATACAAGGATTACATGCATGTGTTAGCTTATACCACTCTTTTTATACATTTATAACTTTTGAGCCCTAGAAATGGATAATAAGTAAATCCTTGGTAGATTATCATGGTGGATGATGTTTAGGAACCCATGACACCCTAAGAAGGTGTATGGTAGGTTATGGGATGATTGGTTGTGGTTTGAGTGGTTTTGGACAAGTTACTAACTAGGAAAACCCATTTTTTAACAAGTATAAAAAGCTACTGTCCCTATTTTGAAAACGTGGTAAAATCAGTAGGTTGTGGGAAATTTTGGACCAAATATTTAGAAAATACTTTCCGAGACGAAACTATGGCCGAAAACGGGGATAAAAACGAGTTAATAACGAAGGAGATATGACTTTTCCAAGTTTAACGACTAAAACTAATTTTCTGAAAACGTGCTTGCTGTTGGACGATTTTCGACGGACAAAACGAGGCGTTTGGCGAGACCTAGGTGAGACGAGCTACTGAAAATGTAGTAGTACATGTCGATACAGAACCGTGGATGTAAAGAACGTAGAAAACGAGCCTATAACGACCGAGATATTCACGTTTAAAACCCGACAACTATATAATATTTTGACAGCTTTCTAATAGAGAAATATATTACGTACTAAACACTATATTTTCAAGTAACGACATTGAAGAGCCGTACTTCTTACCCGTTGAAACACGTACGACCAAAGGGTTATTTACACGACTACTAAACGTCATTTCAAGGTTTCAAACGCCAAGTCTAAACACTAACATATTACGTACAATATTACTTGATTAGTTTTGCAAGTCTAGTATGGACATATTTTCCTAAGTTATGAAAACCTTATCTTTCAACGATAACTAGTATTTCTACACTACGAGTGGTATAGATAGCATGTGCATGTACATTCATTACATCACTTCACGTTCTAAAGTAGAATCATATTCATTCATAATAGGTTGCGGCTAATACTCGCGCCTTGTTGTCCCGATCATTTCATCATCATTGTACCATCACTTCAGGTGAGTTTTCATAGCCCCGTATACATTTTTATATTGTTTTCAAATCCCACGGGGGAGAATACATTGCACCATTTTCGTACGAGCCTAAGTATCAAATTCCTTGTACATAGCTTAAGTTACCGCATTGCCTTATTTAAGTCCCCATACAATCATGGACCGTTAATTATGCTTAAGCGAGAGTGAGTGGATAGATCTATTGAGGGTGACGCCTCCATCCGTGTTGGTTATACCAACAGTCAAGCGGATGCATTTCATTTTACATATACATTAGAGTGCCTGGCAAAACACTCTGGAGGGGCACATATTTCATGCAGTCAAGCTTCGGGGTCATGAGCTTAATGCTATTGTACTATTTTTCACGTGACTTTGTCATGCACATTATACTTGTGGTTATCGTACAACATTTCATTTTATAAACCTATGGAACTCACCAACATTATTGTTGACCGTTTTAGCAATGTATTTTCAGGTAATTAACTTGCTCTTGTTGACATGCATTGGACCTACTTGGAGTCGCGGGAGTCGACGCGTCTCACTTTTATTTCATGCACTTATGTAAACGTTTGATCTTGTTGGAACTTGTTTTGGTAAACTTGCAACATCATTTTGGGACCTATATTTTGTAAACTCTGAATGTTTTTAATGATCAAACGTAGTATTTTCAAAACGACACTTTAGGTCGTTCAATATAACCTTGTATGAGATGCCATGAACGTTACACCCAGGTATTCAATTTCACTGCCAATCAGGTAAATTCAGGGTGTGACAATCACTCTTGCCCAAACTTTCTGAAACAACCTCCTACGCAATGTTATTTTTTCTTTCACGAACATGATCGCTGTTCACGGGATGGTGTATCTTATAGTGTGTCAAGAAAGCGTTTTGACATGTTAAGCATACCTGATAGAAGCCTTTGTGCTTCCATTACTTCTTTTAAATCTCACTTATCATTTTCTTCGATCTTTCTTGTAATCTCCTATCTGGTCTCCTCCCCAACAGTCTTTTTAACTCCAACCTACTCTTCAACACTATTGACTTGAGTTACAATAGGCTTTCTCGAGGTTCACTCCAAAAAGACACAATAAGTTTGCCAATCATTTTAATGAGACAATTGATATGTTTGAATTATTAAAGGGTAAATAATCAAATTTGATACACATCCTTATTTTATCGAGGCTAATCCAAAGATCACTTGTTATGGCAACAAAACAATCCTTATTTTCAGAATGTACATCTTGGTGGAACATATTGCGCCGGAAAAGCCGTCACTAATTCTCACTCTACTTTAGAATGCTAGCGCACTAATTCTAATTCTCATGGGGTAGTGCTAAAAGCATGCATGTTTTCCTTTGCTTCTTCCATCATGGTATTAACAAATTAGAAAGAAAAGAAAATCAGACAACCTTTGATAGCAGCAGACAACAGTTCTTATAGCAGCAGCATTCAGTAGATTTTGTAACGAACCATGCTTTTTTCAAAAGTTTAAGGGCAGTTTTCATGCCAAAACCAGGTACCAGATGCTGAATTCCTGGAACGCCATCCGCTTCATCACCCACAATGCATCCTACATACATCCTGTTAGAACCTAAGTTTATCAACGTTTCATCAAGTCTCGGTTATTTCATCATTTGTAATAGGTTTCTAAGTTATTTAATCATGTTATGTTTAAGGGTAAGCCCTTTACTCGTCCAATGGGCCTAAAGCCCATACGAATTAGAGAAGGGAAGAGAAGGGAGTGTTGCCCTAGCTCTTCACCTATAAATAGGACATCTATGTAATGCTTACTCTTGTTGGTTATTTCAATATCATAAGGAAACTCTTGCACTTTTATTCTTCATATTTGATCTAATCAACCAAACTCTATTTCTCATCTTATTTCTATCAAATCTATACTTGTGTTTACAATATGGTGACCTAACAAGTGGTATCAATCGCTAGAAGAAGGTGTAATCTTCGTTTTTGTTGCTAACGAACCATAAACAAGTTTTTTAGTCGTTATTTTTTGATAAAGTTTATTACTTTCTTGTTTGTTTCATGTTTTTATCACATCTTTTTCATCAAAACTTGTGTTACAAACACAAACAACCAACAAAGTTTCAAAATTTCTCAAAAAATCTTGATTCGTACTTTTGTACAATTTTTCGAAAATTTTCAAATTTTTGAAAAGTTGTTAAAGTTTGCAACTTTCTTTAAGATTTCATCATTTTAAGGTTAGTTGTACAAGAATCTTGGATTAAAAACGTGTTTTTGGATTGCTTTTTACAAAAACAAAAATCTACCAAATTTTGACAAAGTTTCGAAATCCTTAAACCCCAATCTTTCGAGATCTTTTGTTACTGCTCCTAAGGTGTTTTCGTTGGTTACTCAGTGCTTTTCTCTCTTATATAAGAAAGAAAACACTTCGACTCGTTGGATATTTTTGTTATTGTATAATTTTGAAAATTTTAAAGTTTCGAGATCTTTTCTGGTTTATCGAAATCTTTTGATTTTCGAGATCCTTGGAAAACTTTCGAAATCCTTTCATAATTTTCGAGAACCTTACAAATTCCTGCTACAGTGAAATTTCTCGAAAGTTTATTAAAATTTTCTCGATAAAAGTTGATTTTTTTCGAGAACTTTTGAATTTATCAAGATCTTTTGGACATTGACTGCTTTTCGAGATATTCTTCAACAAAGTTTCTAGAAAACACTTGGGATAGTTTTCAAGGCTTGTCATAACGCTTATACCTTCTACAAGATCCATTTACACACAAGTCTTTCATCATGTCTCAACTACCGTACTCAAACTCTCCTTACACTCCACGTCACAGTACCAACTCTCGTCATGTACTACACTTTGGTAATGAATCATATCCTCCTATGTTGATTAATGGAAACTACACTACTTGGAAACGAATATTCTTACAATGGGTTGCTGATCGTCCACACGCTGATCTCATACTGAAATCCATTCTTCAAGGACCATATCAAATGAAATTCATTGCTGACTCCACAGGCTTCATTGAACTACAAACCAAAGACACTTTGACTGGCCATGACCTAGACCAACATGCTGCTGACTACCAAGCAAGTTGGTACATCACTCTAGGTCTTCCAAATTCCATCTACTCTACCTTGGATTTTGAAGCTTGTGCTCATGAAATGTGGAAACATCTTGAAATCATGCATCAGCCATACAAAGACCTACGAATGAATCAGCTTCTATAGTCTTGTCTCCAAAGGAAGTTCATGAAAAGCATCCTCCCTGCTCCACAAATCACTCTTCAGAGCTATCTGGAATCGCGACTGACAAATTTGGTTAAGCTAGAAGATGATACTACTCACGTGGAAACAACATCTGGAAGATCTCATGGAATGACAACCATTACCTCTTATGTTCCTGTCATGGATAACTCACATGGAACTGTTGATATGCTATTAATGGCTGACACACATGAACTCCAGGTAAGTGACTCCAGTCCTATCTATGACACTTTGCTCTGTATCAAGCAAGTGATTCTTATCCATGCCTGATACATGACAATGGTTCTCCGTCTAACTCTATCTCAGACAATGCACAAGCTGTTCAATCTGACTCTATGTTATCTACTCATATAACTGATCAAATTACCACAATGGTGTTATTTGATGATAATCCAATAAACCCAATTGTTACATTTGATGAAACAATTATATCCAATGC
>LBNU01016244.1:215035-225779 GCA_014162995.1 Artemisia annua
AGAACTTTTGAACATTAAATTTATCGAGATCTTTCCTATGGAATTTATCGAGATCTTTCTTGCACAAAAGTTATCAAAATCTTCGTTAGTGACAGTTTTCGAGAACATTGTTGGTCATATTTTCGAGATCATGTATTACATATTTTTGAGTATTCAAGTGATTGTAATTTTTTTCGAAAACTTGTATATTGAATGAATCCTCTTGAATATGTGTATTGTGAGAATGTTATGTATCTTGTGATTGAATTGTGTTATTATACATGTTACCAAAAGACTTATGTGCNCCCAATCCTCACAGGTCACGGCCTAAGCCCTGAAGATTCAAACCTGTCTCTAATATCATAAATTGTAACGCCCCAACCCGACAAGGGTAGAAACATTACAATATGGTTACACATCAGATTACAACAGGTCCAAACCAAGCAGCGGAAGTCTTAAATAAAAGTCATCAAAAGAGTATCAAAGGGGAACCAAACAACATCCAAGTGTCCCCAAATCCAAACAAAAGAAAGTACAAATACAAATGTCCAAAATCCGGAAATACGATAAATAAAACAAAGTCCATTATTCAAAGAAACTCTAGGATAGGTCCACACGCTCTTATCCCCAAAGCTAAACCCCGCTCCTAGCTTAAGTACCTGCCGCAAGGAAAAGAAAAGCGGTTAAGCATAAAAAGCTCAGTGAACAGATATGAAGCAAACAAAGCACATCAAAGTAATAAGATAATCGAAGGAATACGAAATGAGTTTACATATGCTCTCACATGGGTATATCAAAGGATTATCAAAGTTAAGTATGAAAGGTTATCAAAGTTAAATATCAAAGGTTATCAAGGTTAAGTATCAAAGGATTCAAAGTTAAGTGTCAAAGGATTCAGTATTTAACCCCCAGGCCCAAACAAATATCCAAAACAAACAAAGTAGTCCAAAGTGGAGTGATCAACTCCCAAAGTGTGAAGGGGCTGCATGCACGCAAACCCAATCACCAAAGTAATATATATGTAGTCCAAGTCTTCATCAAAGTGGCCGTAGCCCAAACAAAGTATCAAACAAAACTAGGATGCATCCATATGCCCCTGCAAAACAAATCATAATCGTAGTAGCAGCAGATAACAAACCAGGGACGGTGGAGGACATCTCTCCAACCCCACAAGAGTACATAACATTGGTGCATCAATGCTATGGTTGTGGCTACTCCACAATAAGTAATACCTGGGTAAATATTGAAGGGTCATGTAGTCAAGGTTCAATATCAAAGTCCAGTATCAAGGTTTAATATCAAAGGTCCAATATCCAAAGGGTCAATATCAAAGGATCAATCATCAAAGGGTCAAATATCAAAGGATCATTATCAAAGGGTCAAATCAAAGGATCAATATCAAAAGTCCAAATAATATAAAGGAGAGAGAGAATAAGTCATGAGTGAAAAAGAAGTCGTACTCTTGCCGAAGAGTACGGAATAACTGTACCTTAGTCCAAACGCAAAAGCAAGGTCAAACAAACAAGAAGAGAATGGATCACTCCCGCTTCACCAAACCTAGAAGCAAGTGCACACGAATTATGAAGAGTTCAAATTTCATGAGTTACCTCTTTTAGTTAACTTTTCATTTTTAGCAGCTTTCTATTTTAGGTAACTTTCCATATTTAGTAAGTTTCCACTTTAAGTAGTTTAAGTATTTTAGAAGACTTTCTATTTTTAGTAAGTTTCCCGAATTAGTAAGTTTTCCGAATCAGCGACAAATAAATAATTAATTAAGTTAAATGACTTAAATTTATAGATTAGGGTTCAAATATGCCAATTTATGATAGTTTAGGGCTAAAAGTTTAATTATTATAAGTTGAGGGTCTAAAATATAAATTATCAAAAATAAATATTAAAAGTCAAATAAAATTAATTTAAAAGTTAGTTTAATAAATTAATATTAAGATAATAATTTTGGACCCCGTCATTATAATTTATATAACTTATGGAAAAAGATTCTCTCAAGTTTGGTTTGAACATGATAGGTCATGTTCTATCTAACGTGAGAAGAGAAAAAAAGAAGCGGGCCCTCAATTTTGATAAAAAGAAAAACATATATCAATTTAACTTGCATATGATTGGCCAACATGACCTATCATGTTGAAAAGAACTTTAGAGGATCCTAATCCATAACTTATTAACGTACCCATGATCTTAACATTTATGCCGCGACGACCCAAGATTTTTAATAAATCATGTAGGACTTGTTTATAATCCGACATGGGTTCACTTCATCCATATACACACGACACTCTTTTTGTTATTAAAAATAATCCGAACAAACAAAATCCTTGTAAACATTAAACAACATATCTCGTTAATTTTATGTTCGAACCAAGGAAAAAGAGACAACACCCTTGTCGATTTTTACATGTATGTCGAATGAACCCCACACAATTAAACATGTTCTATCTCATTCGTTGCAGTGATCGAATCAAAAGGAAAACAAGCAAGACTTATCTTTGTTATTTGTACCATTCGAACAAGAAAGAAACAAAAACCTTTTGTGTTATTTGTGATTCGAACACAATAAAAAACAAAACCCCTTCATGCCTCGTTAATTATTTGTATACAAGATTTCTATGTCAAAGTTCCAAATAAAATAATGTATAAATCGATTCATGTATATATCATGTGAAGTAACATTCCATGTGGTTCAAGTATTTATGATTTTATGTACATGTTTCACTCGTACAATATTTTCTTATATAACCCATTCGATCCATGTGCATGGTACACAAATAATATGGGACGTGATTGGAAACATGAAATCAAAGGAGAAGGAAGCAAAAGATACCTATTACTCGACTGTTATAGGACCGAGTGGAAAAGAAAGAACCAAAAGAACTCGAAACGATTCCCTTGAAACGTGCTAACAAATACCAAATGAAAGAACACCTTCAAAACTCACTCTTGCACCCTCCTTTATTGCTGTTCGATCAGGTGAGAAGACCAGAAAAAAACTCAAGCCGACACTTTTGAGAAAACAACTCTAGGTTTAGGGTTTTTTTTTTTTTTTTTTTTTTTTTTTTTTTTTTTTTTTTTTTTTTTTTTTTGTATTTCAAAGTTAGGCATTTAATTGTGTAAGTAATAGTGTAAGGTTTTAGTGATCTTATTAATGATTTAAGAATTTAGTACTTAAGTTTTTTGATTTAGGGCTTGTTTGGTAACGTATACATTTCTTCAAAATTTTAAATTGGAGGGCATTTTAGTAATTAAATCATGTCATGAAAAAGTGGGTTTTACAACTTTTCCCCCCTCAAAAGAATTTTCGTCCGTGAAAATTGAAAAAGGAAAGGTAGCAAAACAAAACGAAAGCATACCAGACTACAAAGGAAAATGAGGGTAGCTGGCCCGCATAGACTCCTCGGTCTCCCAGGTCGCCTCACGTGGTGGATGGTTCTTCCAAAGAACTTTAACAAAACGAATAACTTTATTTCTCATGACTCTCTCCTGTCTATCAAGAATGGCTTCCGGTTCTTCCGGAAGTGACATGTCTGGCTGAATCTGATCCAAAGGATATGACACCACATGTAAAGGATGATAGTTGTATCCCCGCAAAAGAGATACACGGAAAACGTTATGCACATGTGCAAGCTGAGGTGGAAGAGCCAAACGATAAGACACCTAGCCCACACGTTCCAAAATCTCGAAAGGACCAATAAAACGAGGACTCAACTTGCCCTTAATACCAAAACGTTTGACGCCGCGAAAAGGAGATACTTTCAAAAATACTCGGTCGCCAACCTGAAACTCTAACTCACGTCGATGCTTGACGGCATAACTCTTCTGTCTAAACATGGCTTCCTTAAGCCTCTCTTTAGCAATATTCACCTTCTCGTTGGTGATTTCAATCATCTCAGGACCCTCAATAATCCGTTCGCCTACTTCATCCCACATGGTAGGTGACCTACACTTGCGCCCATATAACATCTCGTAAGGTGCCATCCGAATACTAGCGTGCCAACTGTTGTTATACGCGAACTCAACTAAACATAAGTACTCGTCCCAACTGCCGGTCCAATCAAGTGCACAAGCCCGTAACATGTATTCCAACGTTTGGATAGTCCTTTCCGATTGACCATCCGTCTATGGATGAAAAGCGGTACTGAACTTAAGACGAGAACCCCAAGCCTTATGTAACATCCTCCAAAAACGCGAAGTAAACCTCGGATCTCTATCAGAAACAATCGAAACCGGTGTGCCATGCAATCTAACAATCTCCTGCTGGAAAATTTCCGCCAACTTCACTACACCATAACGTTTCTTGATCGGTAGGAAATGAGCCAACTTAGTTAGCCGATCAACGACCACCCAAATCGCATCATGTCCATTACGTGTGACTGGTAAACCCGTAACAAAATCCATCGTTATCTTTTTCCATTTCCACTGAGGAATCTCCAATGGTTGCAAAAGACCACTAGCTCTTTGTTGCTCAATCTTTACTTGTTGGCAAGTCAAACACCTAGCAACAAACGACGCTACATCCTGCTTCATCCCGTTCCACCAGAAGTGCTGTTTCAAATCCCGATACATTTTAGTAGACCCCGGATGTATGGTGAAGGGAGAACTGTGAGCTTCCGACATAACCGTCTCACGAAGTTCAGGCTCATTCGGTACACAAAGGCGATCTCCTAACCAAACAATGTCGTCATCGTCAACCCGAAATTCAGACTGTTTCCCTCTTCTACATTTTGAACAATAGCCCATAACTCACCATCATCACGCTGAGCTTCCTTAATCTTCAAGATCAAGTTAGACTCAACTTTCAAACTAGCCCAATAACCGTTGCGTCCAGGCAAACAAAACTCCACCTCCATGAGTTCNCATTCGGTACAAAAAGGCGATCTCCTAACCAAACAATGTCGTCATCGTCAACCCGAAATTCAGACTGTTTCCCTCTTCTACATTTTGAACAATAGCCCATAACTCACCATCATCACGCTGAGCTTCCTTAATCTTCAAGATCAAGTTAGACTCAACTTTCAAACTAGCCCAATAACCGTTGCGTCCAGGCAAACAAAACTCCACCTCCATGAGTTCAAGATCATGCAAAATCTTAGGCTCAAATTTCAGACTAGCCACCATACACGACTTACGACTAAGAGCATCAGCAACTACATTTGCCTTTCCCGGGTGATACTGAAGTTAGTGTCATAGTCCTTGAGTAACTCCAACCATCTACGTTGTCTCATGTTCAACTCCTTCTGGGTAAATATGTATTTGAGACTCTTATGATCAGTGAAGATATCAACAGAGTCCCCATACAGATAATGTCTCCAGATCTTAAGAGCAAAGAAAACTACAGCTGATTCTAAGTCATGCGTAGGGTAGTTCACCTCATAAGGTTTCAACTGACGGGAGGCATACGCGATAACTTTCCCATGCTGCATCAAAACACAACCTAACCCTTTCTTGGAAGCATCACTATAAATCTGATATCCGCCTGTACAAGATGGGAGTGTCAAGATAGGAGCTGACACAAGTTTCTTCTTCAAGGTCTCAAAACTCTCTTCTTGTTCATCGGTCCACTCAAACTTCAATCCTTTCCTCATCAACTTAGTCAATGGTGAGGCAAGTTGGGAAAATCCCTCGACAAACCTCCGATAGTAACCTGCCAAACCAAGGAAACTCCTGACCTCAGTCACCATAGTAGGTCTCGGCCATTTAGTGATAGCCTCAACCTTCACCGGATCCATAGTAATGCCACTAGCAGATACCACATGGCCAAGGAAAGCAACTTGACTATGCCAGAATTCACACTTGGAGAATTTCGCATACAACTTATCTTGCCTCAAAATCTGCAAAACTGTACTAAGATGCTGCTCGTGCTCTTCCTCGAACTTCGAATAAACCAAAATGTAGTCGATGAAAATGATAACAAACTTGTCGAGAAAGGAACGGAAGCGGTTCATAAGATCCATAAACACTGCCGGAGCATTAGTCAATCCGAAAGGCATAACCAAAAACTCATAGTATCCATAGCGAGCTCGAAAGGCAGTCTTAGGAATATCCTGCTCTTTAACATGAAGCTGATGATAACCGGACCGAAGATCAATCTTGGAGAAACACTTAGCTCCTTGGAGCTGATCAAACAAATCATCAATACGTGGCAAAGGATAATGGTTACGAATAGTAATACGATTCAATTCCCGGTAGTCTATACACAACCTCATACTACCGTCCTTCTTCTTTACAAATAGTGCAGGTGCTCCCCAAGGAGATACACTCGGACGAATGAATCCGTTCTCAAGGAGTTCCTGTAGTTGATCTTTCAACTCTTTCAATTTGGTAGGAGCCATACGATAGGGAGCCTTAGAGATGGGTTCCGCACCCGGAATCAAGTCAATACCAAATTTTATGTCACGATTAGGAGGAAGGCCCGGAAGTTCATCCGGAAACACATCGGCAAAATCACGGACCACACGAATACTGTCTATAGTAGGACTCTCCATCGAACTGTCCTGAATAGAAGCAATAAAACCCGCATAACCATGAGATATCAAAGTACGCGCTTTCAAAGCGGATATGATCTTAACGGATCGAAGTGGTTGAGAACCAGAGTACACAAATTCGGGCTCACACAAATCACCAAATATAACCTTCCACTCATGACAAACAATAGTGGCTCGGTGAGAAGTCAACCAGTCCATACCAAGAATCAAATCAAAATCAAACATGTCAAGCGGAAAAAGATTAGCCGGACGTATGCGATCATCAAAACGTAGTGGACAATCAATAAACTCCTGATCAATGGTGACATTAATTTTCATAGGTTTGGAGATTGATATGGGATTTATTAATGGTGTTGGAGTTAATTTTAGTTTCTTAGAGAATGTGACAGATATAATAGAATGAGTTGCGCCAGTATCAAACAAAACAAACGCGGTATAATCACCAATATGAAGAAAACCCGTAATGGTACCTGAAGCCTTATCTGCCTGCTCGCGAGTAACAGAGTAAACACGTCCGGAAGAAGAAGAAGGCTGAGAAGAGCCTGCAGCAACAATGCTAGTCACCTTCGGACAAAACTTCACCTTATGATCCAAGGAACCACACTCAAAACATGTTCCAGAAACCCTGTGGCATGTCCCGGAGTGTGCCTTACCACATGAAGGGCAAGTAGGTGGGGGTGGCAAAATCTCAGCACGCTTCTGCTGACCCGACGAGTTCCCAGAACGGTACTGCTGATGCGAAGACCCAGAACCCGAGTACCTGTTCTGCTGGTTGCCCTTCGAAAACTGCCTCTGGTTAGTATTACCCGACCTGTCACCCTGTCTACCCGAAGATCTATAATCAGAACCTCTCTGAACCTGTCGACCCTGGTCATGTCCCTGGTTAAACTGTCCCCTGTGCTCATACTGACGGTCCGAACGACCGTGGTGATCAAAACTCTTCTCAGAACGACCTGGATGGTCAGAACCCCGGTTCTGCTGCCCCGAAGACCCAGACTGTATCCTATCCCCATCACGGTTCCTCTTGTTCGACAACCCAGTCTCATGCAACAACTCAATATTATGTGCCGCATCACAAACCATCGACACATCATCATAATCCGTGTTAACAATATGGTCAAGCTCCCAATGGTTCAATCCCCACTTGTAGTGACGAGCCTGTCTCTGTGCATCTCCTGTCACAGTAGGTCCTACGAAGCTAGCCACCTTAAGAAAATGCTCCATGTATTCTGCCGAGTTCTCTCGTTCCAACTGGTGGATCGAACCATACTCCCTTNCAAACCATCGACACATCATCATAATCCGTGTTAACAATATGGTCAAGCTCCCAATGGTTCAATCCCCACTTGTAGTGACGAGCCTGTCTCTGTGCATCTCCTGTCACAGTAGGTCCTACGAAGCTAGCCACCTTAAGAAAATGCTCCATGTATTCTGCCGAGTTCTCTCGTTCCAACTGGTGGATCGAACCATACTCCCTTTCATATCGTTGCTGTTCTGAGAAAGGAATATACCTCTTATAGAAAGTCTCACGAAACACAGCCCAAGTACAAGTCTCAGCATAATTATCACCTTTCGCATGAACATGCGCCTTCCACCAATTGAGGGAGTCACCCTCAAGCTTGAAAGCGGCTAAACGAGCTTTCACCCCATCCGGACAACCCACAACCTGAAACATCTTCTCACAATGAGTAATCGAGTCCTCCGCCTCGGTAGGAGTGGCGGCTGAATTGAAATAGAGGGGCTTCAACTTGTTGAAACGCTCAATCCACAAATGAATGCCCTCATTGTTGTTCCTAGCCTCATCCGTATTTCGCAGAGTCTCAACAATCTGAGGGATAGCAGCAGCCACTGCTTGAGTAACCAAAACATTAAGATCAGGAAGGTTACCATCACCAGCTCCGTTGCGTGTGTTCACCATCTAAAAACGATACCAAACGATTAGCAAAAGACAAACGGTATAAGTACGAAAGGAAAATACGAAACGAAAGCCTAGCGTCTACCCAATCCTCACAGGTCATGGCCTAAGCCCTGAAGATTTAAACCTATCTCTGATACCATAAATTGTAACGCCCCAACCCGACAAGGGTAGAAACATTCAATATGGTTACACATCAGATACGAACAGGTCCAAACCAAACAGCGGAAGTCTTAAATAAAAGTCATCAAAAGAGTATCAAGGGGGAACCAAACAACATCCAAGTGTCCCCAAATCCAAACAAAAGAAAGTACAAATACAAATGTCCAAAATCCGGAAATACGATAAATAAAACAAAGTCCATTATTCAAAGAAACTCTAGGGTAGGTCCACACGCTCTCATCTCCAAAGCTAAACCCCGCTCCTAGCTTAAGTACCTGCCGCATGGAAAAGAAAACGGCTGAGCATAAAAAGCTCAGTGAACAGATATGAAGCAAAAAAAGCACATCAAAGTAATAAGATAATCGAAGGAATACGAAATGAGTTTACATATGGTGTCACATGGGTATATCAAAGGATTATTAAAGTTATGTGTGAAAGGTTATCAAAGTTAAGTATCAAAGGTTATCAAAGTTAAGTATCAAAGGTTATCAAGGTTAAGTATCAAAGGATTCAAAGTTAAGTGTCAAAGGATTCAGTATTTAACCCCCAGGCCCAAACAAATATCCAAACAAACAAAGTAGTCCAAAGTGGAGTGATCAACTCCCAAAGTGTGAAGGGGCTGCATGCACGCAAACCCAATCACCAAAGTAATATATATGTAGTCCAAGTCTTCATCAAAGTGGCCGTAGCCCAAACAAAGTATCAAACAAAATTAGGATGCATCTATACGCCCCTGCAAAACAAATCATAATCATAGTAGCAGCAGATAACAAACCAGGGATGGTGGGTGACATCTCTCCAACCCCACTAGAATACATAACATTGGTGCATCAATGTTATAGTTGTGGCTACTCCACAATAAGTAATACCTGGGTAAATACTGAAGGATCATGTAGTCAAGGTTCAATATCAAAGTCCAGTATCAAGGTTTAATATCAAAGGTCCAATATCCAAAGGGTCAATATCAAAGGATCAATCATCAAAGGGTCAAATATCAAAGGATCATTATCAAAGGGTCAAATCAAAGGATCAATATCAAAGGTCCAAATAATATAAAGGAGAGAGAGAATAAGACATGAGAGAAAAAGAAGTTGTACTCTTGCCGAAGAGTACGGAATATCTGTACCTTAGTCCAAACGCAAAAGCATTGTCAAACAAACAAGAAGAGAATGGATCACTCCCGCTTCACCAAACCTAGAAGCAAGTGCACACGAATTATGAAGAGTTCAAATTTCATGAGTTACCTCTTTTAGTTAACTTTCCATTTTTAGCAGCTTTCTATTTTAGGTAACTTTCTATTTTAGGTAACTTTCCATATTTAGTAAGTTTCCACTTTAAGTAGTTTAAGTATTTTAGAAGACTTTCTATTTTTAGTAAGTTTTCCGAATTAGTAAGTTTTCCGAATCAGCCACAAATAAATAATTAATTAAGTTAAATGACTTAAATTGAACATTATTATAGATTAGGGTTCAAATATGCCAATTTATGATAGTTTAGGGCTAAAAGTTTAATTATTATAAGTTGAGGGTCTAAAATATAAATTATCAAAATTAAATATTAAAAGTCAAATAAAATTAATTTAAAGGTTAGTTTAATAAATTAATATTAAGATAATAATTTTGGACCCCGTCATTATAATTTATATAACTTATTAACGTACCTATGATGATAACATTTATGCCGCGACGACCCAAGATTTTTAATAAATCATGTAGGACTTGTTTATAATCCGACATGGGTACACTTCATCCATATACACACGACACTCTTTTTGTTATTAAAAATAATCCGAACAAACAAAATCCTTGTAAACATTAAACAACACATCTCGTTAATTTTATGTTCGAACCAAGGAAAAAGAAACAACACCCTTTTCGATTTTTACATGTATGTCGAATGAACCCCACACAATTAAACATGTTCTATCCAATGTTCTAAAATGTGTGAGGCGTGGCGTGGCGGCACAGCCACGCCTCAAGCCTTACGCGCCTTTGCGAAGCCTTGACGTTTCTTAAGGCGTGCTTAAGGCGGCAACAAAATATTTATAAATTTATGTATTTATAATTTTATATCATTTTATAAGAGAAATTTCAAATACTAAAGCTAGCCCAAATCCCAAATAGCCAGGCCCAAATACGAGGCCCAAGTAGGAATTAAGTTTTGAAATTACGAGGCCCAAGAAAGAAATAAC
>LBNU01016245.1:0-11302 GCA_014162995.1 Artemisia annua
TAACTAAGCCATTAAAAAGTCACAAAGTGTTATAAGTGTGACATATGATGTTTAAAGTTAATGAATGTGTATCTTGTGTGACTATTGATCTCAATTGAATGAATTTGGTTTTTGTGTTGGCCTTTATAATTGGTCACCAAGGCTGTTTTTGGGGTCTGTTTAGCACTACATACATCAGTTGGAACCAAAAGTGTTAATTACAGGTCCACATATGCTATGTATAAAGTGAAGGAATGTGAATTTTTGTGAATATTGATCAACCACTTGCCAATGAATTGTTTTTTGTGTGGCTTCGTAACATTTAGTCACAAAACTGTGGTATTGGGAGTGTTCTTTAGTTCATATAACTAGCCATAAGTCACAAAAGTGTTAATAAGTGTGCATATGTGTTTAAAGTTAATGAATGTGTATTCTGTGTGACTATTGTCTATTGCATGAATTTGGTTTTTGTTTGGCTTTATAACAATTGGTCAACAAGCTGTTTTTTGTGGTCCTTTAGTGACTAAATAACCATCAGTGAGCAAAAGTGTTAATAAGGTGTCACATATGCTATGTAATGAATGGAATGTGAATTGTTGTGTGGATATTGATACCTACTTGCCACGATGAATTTGTTTTTTGTGTGGCTTTGGTACTTTATTCCACACATGGTATTTGGGAGTGTTATATAGTCTGCATAAATAACTAGCATAGTCACAAAGTGTTATAGTGTGACATATGTGTTAAGTTAGATGAATGTGTATTTGTGTGACTATTGATCCTCAATTGCACATTGAATTAGGTTTTGTGTGCCTTTTTATTTAGTCACCAATTCATGTTTTGGTACATTAATAAATTGTGTTGACAAGACTGTTGAGTGTGAACTTATGTATTGGAGTTTGGCTACATTGCTACACTTAAATAATGTGTGCAACGGTTTTGTGTGCATATATGGCATTTGGTCTATACTTATTTAGAGCAAATGTGACGTATAAGTTTAGTGTGCCATTATATGGTTCAGGGTTACTTGTTTTTGTCACCGTCCAAAATGCATAGTGAATAGAATGATCTGGACAAAATCTCCGAGTTACGTACTAGTCACAATAAGGGTCGTTGTGTGGAATAGAGTTGCTGTGATGGTCACACATTCGAAATTGCTCAGTGTGAATATTCTTAAGCTGTGTCATTTTCTACTTCAGCCACCAAATATTTGATGTGTGGCTGTTCCAAATGACCTGTTTCACATAGTCGTTTTGCTAGGTTGACTTCGAGTTTTGAAAAAAGTTACAAAAGGTCATTTACTATAGTGACTAGTACAATGCAAATCACAATGGTAAAAGACAAAGAAAGTGTTCAGGCGAAAACACCCTCGTGTGATTTGCATGTAAGATCCAAAATAACGAGAAAATCTAACGACGTTAGGAAAATTGGACCACCCACGTAATTTATTCAATATATTGGACTAATGGTGCAAGATTTTGCGTTTTTGGACCACAGGGACTTACGATTTAATTTACTATTATTATTATTTATTTTTTCTAATCAAAATCTGGTTGTTTTGTTGGCCACGTATGAATTATTATTTTCTTTCATTTTGGACCACATTAGTTATGATTTATGACTGTATGCACGTGCAATTAAAAAAAATATATGAACAAAACCTGAGCCATAAAAAAACGGCCAAAAAAAACGTTACAGGAGCTAAGGGGCAGAGGACAACTAATTTATTAAGATAACTGTATCTTTTTTATATAATGATAGATTGTATCTCTAACTCGGTTTTGTAGTTCGTTGAATCGAATCAATTATCAATTATGTGAAACATGCATACTCCTTAAACCCAATGAAAAAGCCCATCCAAAGCAGCCCGAGTATGGATATGAAACCCAACTTGAACAAACAGTTCAATATCGCATTTCAGCAGGTTACACTCCCTCTCCACGTAAATCAAAAAAGAACTAGCACCGCAACTTGTTGCTCATTTGTCTACCAAAATCCAAATTGATTAAAAAAAAAGAAAAAAAAAATCCATCTCTACGTGTGAGTTTTATGCAAGTGCTTTGTTTAAAGGTCCATAAAGTGTTTAATTTTCAAAAATAATATGCAAGTGCTTTAGGCCCCTTTGCTTGCCCTTTTTGCTTTGCCTTCGTTTTAGGCCCTTTACGTTGCCTTTCTTTGGTCCTTGCTGCTTACTTCGCCCTTGGTCTTGTGTGCCCCTCGCCCCCTTTTATATGCTTGTGCTTGTCTTGGTGGTTTTGTTCTTGTTTGCTTTGCTCGTGTCCCCCTGTCTCTTTAGCGCTTCTACTTTTCCTTTGCCTGTCTCATCTGTTGGCTTGTATGCTCATTTTGTTTTGGTCTGTGTTGGTTTGTCTTATTGCTTTGTTTGCTTACATGCTTTTTTGTTGGTTGTTTCCTTACTGCTTATACGTTTGTATTGCTTTGTATGCTTATAAGCTTGTATGATTTCCTTTGTTTTGCTCTCTTCTTTTCGTTCATTTTCCTTTGGGCACTCACTGTGCACACTTGCCGTAGGTCTTCCTGAAAGTAGTCTCTTTACCCTTAGGTTTATCTCGGGGTAGGGGTAGGATCCGTCTACATTCCACCTCTTCCATACCCCGCCCTGGCGGGATTGTTGTTGTTGTTGGTGGTGGTGGTGGTGCTGCTGCTGCTGCTAATTGAAGCATGGGATTTATATGACCTTTGAATGGTAGCGGAAACATTATTATTCTTGGGTGTGATTCCTTAACGCTTACATGGTTCTCCATGTTTAGGCAGGTTACTTCGTAGAAGAGGTAAGAAGAAAACCTTATATAGCTACTTACATAATAATCATTCTGCATTTCAAATCCATGTGCAAGTCCTTGTATTCAAAATGAATTTGTAAACTAGAGTATCTGTCCCTTTGGATTATATCTATATATTTAGTCAAAATTCGCCTACAATTGTGACTAATGAGTTGGTTGTACCCGCCGCGTTGCGGCGGGGTACTTTCCGGTTTCGAAACATGGCGTGCCGTTTTATGTAGGACGTATAGGTTGACTAACTTCGAGGTTTTTGCTAACATGTAAACTTAGCAACTGTTACATTTTTTTCCGCGTGTATCCTGGATTTGAGACTTTTTATACCAAAAATATTATTTTGCCAATTGCTTTTGGTCACAAATATTTGGGGCGGGATGCTTTATAGTCGAGGTTGCGCCTACTGTTTAATCTAACAATTAGGTACCATATTAGAGAAAGATCAAATGTGCACAATACTATACGCTAAGAATAACTTGATTAGGGTAATAGCTTAGCTCTTGAAGGGCCCTTTTTTTTTTCCTTGTTTATGAAGAGTGTCTTAGATGTCTTTGAAGTAATAAAATAACGTTTTACAAATATTTGGATTTTTGGTTTTTCCTAATGCATTTATAGTTCTTATTTATCACCTGTTTCTACCAAGATTTTCCCCTTTGTCTATAAGTCGGATCCCTAATTTTGCTCGTTTCAGTTTTTTTACCTATGGCTGCCAATTCTAATATCGAGGAAGTAAAGGAACCACGTGGTTCGAACGATTTGGTTGCATGTTTGTAGTTTTTGTTGAGCAACGAAATTATGGAGGCTCGGGGGTTTTGGGTTCATATCGAGGAGGATGTACTCAACTTCGGGCTAAGTTTGAGAAACGTGATGACAGTAATCCGGCAATCAGCTTAACAAACAAAACCATTGTATCATTATCAGCGAACGTTTGATTAAAAAAATGCCACGTCCACTAACTAGATTATTATAATATAGTAGTTGGAGCGCTATAAGATAAACGTTGTATTGCTATATTATAAACAAAGAAGCATTGGAGTCTGGTCCATTGAGAATTGTAGTATAAAGATAATATATTGAATTATTGACACATATTTTATAACTTTAAAGGCGATAGCATTTAAAAAATATATATTAAATTTCAAGCAGCTACTGGAACATTATTAATCATGAGTACTACACATGCATCCGTACTCCATGCATCCCACCTCAAAGGCTCAAACAATCAACCTACAAAAGGCCCGACCCAACACGAACACCAAGCCTAGATCGTCCCTTCGTCAGATCACTACATTGATCAAACCCGAAGCTTAGTTTTAACTTTTACCGAAGCTTAGTTTTAACACATCTTTAAGCTATTCGATCGTTTGGTCTCAAGGGGTCCAGTTCACTAGACATANTCCAACTTTGAGAATGCTTTGTTGTCGTTGCTGTCGCTTGTCCTTTCCCAAACGCGTACCACCATACTCCATCTTTTTGTTCTTTTGTTCCACACCGTATCTATCCACAACAATCTTCCAAACATCCTTCGATTTAATCTTTTAAAACAGTGTATCAGTTGTTTTTTTTTTCTTGTTCGCTTTATTTTGTCTTTGGTTCTTGTTCTTTCTTTCAACAAAACAATCCTACGATTGTTTTCTTCTTTGTATCTTTTCACATCCTCAAGCACACTTCCTCTTACTTCCAACGTGTTGTGTTACTAGTCTTTCAGCAGTGGGTCTCTTTGTTCTTGCATCTGTTCTCTTTTTTTTTTCGTGCCTCGTTGCCTCCTTTTTTCTTTCTAATTCGACTTCTATCTTCACAACCTTTCGAATTTGTTGCCTTGTTTTCTGTTTCGCCAAAAACCAAACACATATGGTTCTTCTTTCTTCTCTTGTCGAATTTTTTCTTGCCTACGAGTCTACACAAAAGTTCCATATCCTCCTTGCTTGTTGTCCTCAAATTCTTCCTTGAAATCACAACCAATAGTCACGGCCTCTCTTGTGTCATTCTTTGTTTTGGTGTTTATTTTGACCACAAACAAAAACACTTTCTTGTACTATACGCCTACACCGCTTTCTTTTCTTTTTCATTATTGTGTAGGTTGTTCTTTGATCTCTGGTTTTCTTTGAAAATCTACCTATGTCTCTACACACATATTGTGTACGCACCTTGAGAACCATCACCTTGAACCAGAAATCAGTTATTCGTTCTGAATTCGTTCAGACGAAACAAAACAGTCCTTTGTATTTGTTTCTCATCCTACGTTGTTGTTGTTCTTGTGTGTTGTTTTGATCATCAAACTTCTAACACTACAACTTGGTACCACGCTTGGTACCAAACCGAAACAAAACAGTCTTCGCTTTGTTCATTCTCTTGAGTACTCCTCGTTCTACGTCATACATTTTATCCAGACAACGTCTCAATGCACTTTAGATATCGGTTTAATATGCTTTGTTGTCTTTTCAAACCGGTTCTTACAACCTTCCACTCTTGCCTTCTACGCTTTTTTAGCGTCAAGAAGTTGTAACAATTGTTCCTCATCAAGTTTTCTTCACCATTCGTTTATTCCTACGTTCGCATTCTTTCTGTCGATTTCAAAACTTATCAAATCTTGTCCGCTCTGACAAGGTTTCCTCTCTTGTTTCTGTTGTCGCGAATTGTCACAACGCTAAACTACACCATTCGTTTGGTGTCCATGTCCGTTGGTTTTGATTTGTGCACTATCTTCCCCAACCATCCTATGGGGTGTTCTTTCTTTCTCGGTCTCCCTTGCTTTTCTTGATCAATAAGATTGAATCACATCTTGTATCTTGCTAAAACCTTCGAACTCTGATACTATATGTGGTTATTTCACAGGTTCCAGAATATTTGATATTCGACGGATGCGTATTGCACAAAGATTGCTCAGAAGTGACTTCATTTCCATATTCATCAAGATGTAAACGAACAGTGGGTTACATTGTACAAAAGACATTCTATCTCTATGTGAGACACTATGTTTCTGATTACATGTACTTGCCTATTTATAGACTACGAAAGGGTATGACCCAATGGTCATGATGGTTCGAATGATCCAATCCAAACGACACACCCTTTCATGTTTTTACAGAAATAACTACCTATAACTACCAACAGAAATAACTACCATTCGGTTATAAACTTTCTACTTAACATGTTCAGCCCCTTGGCTTTAGTTTATTACATAAGTATCCTTGTCCAACAAGACTTTATCAATTATGGTCCAACACACTGATCAAACGAACTCTAATGGTGACAATATAGGTGGGTTAAGTGATGGGTCAGAATGGGTTATACTGTGATTATATATTATTTCAAATAATTAGCTTCAAGAATCAACATTAAAGAAATAATCCTAAAACAAAATAAAACATATCGTTACTTAAGTAACAACAATAACTCGATCTGATCATCAATAACGTGACTTATATATGCAAAGAAAGAGACCGATGACTTTTCAACTTGAGGGTAGCAAAAAATATTGTACTTGTACAACAGAAAACAATACACGGTCCAAAAAATAAGGGGATCTGCGTTCAAATTTTTACATATCACTCGTCTTTGTGAAAAAGTTTGTGTTTTATATCACATCAGTAAAACTCTTACAATGAAATGAGTGACATTAAGTCTCTTATCCATTTTTTTTGTTAGCACAAGTTATACCGTTTCATTGCTTTTAGAGAACTCTGTCTGTACGTAATTTTTGGGGTGTTATCAAAGGGAATAAAATGGTACTCGCTCCTTAATTAGTACGGAGTATAATTGTGAGTTGTTTTGCTCAGAAAATTTCCTTCTTGACACACTGAGTGAATATGTGCTCTACAAGCGCAAATCCTTGTTCTATAGATGTGCCCTACAAGTACAAGTGAAAATGTACTCTACTGAGTGAAAATGTGCATAGACCGATTTTCTTTTATATATCTGAGCATGTTTCGGTAAACAATGTTTCAACCTTGTTCTATATATAACTTTAAAAATAAATTATCGTAGATAGTAGACACTAGGACCACCTATCATGTAATGTAACTAGTTGAACCATACAATAATATGATTTAGAGATCGTTGGATGCATACACATTGACATGCGACATGAAATATCATTTGTTGTTTATTACTAGAAATTAGTAAATATCTCAAACATGACCATTTGAATATTGAGGTCCATATTATTGGATAAACTCAAGTCCACATATTATTGGATACCCTTTTATGAACAGCTGTCATGTTATTTTCCCCAGCTATTGTAGATCAGATATATGAAGAAAAAAAAAATGTTACCTATTGAGACATCATTCTAGCAGAGTGGATTGCAGAATAAGAAAAAGAGCGCACAACGCAACGTACGTTTGCTCGCGTTTCAAAACTTAAAACTGAAGCCCATGCTGATCTTTCAGCTACTCCCAATCTTTTTACTGTTCAGATTTTGTTCTTAACATTTATAATAATTCGGGCTAAGTTTAATAGAAATATAGAAGTTTGGATAACATATCTCTTAGTTGAGATCAGGAAATGAAGTATAAAGTCAACTATTTGGAAGCAATGCTAGTTTAAGTAATGATATTACAGTTATTCATTTCTGCTTCCTTTTATCGTGCTACTAAAATTGAAATTGATTGCCCATTTACGGATCCATTTCCCAAGTTATCATCTCCTGCTGCCTCTGCCTCACATCTCTCGATGAAGAATGCTGGTTGTTTTGGTTCGGGTAAATGCATATTTTCATTACTAAGCATAGAAATAACTTCAGAGATGGTAGGTCTGTCAATGGCATGGTCTTGAACACACAAGAGTCCCACATGAATGCATGTCATTACTTCCTTGGGAGTGCATGAATCTTCAAGTACTGGATCCATCAACTCCAAACCTCTGCCTTCTTTCCACAGTTCCCATGCCTAATTCAGTTTAAGCCTTTATAGTCAATCGTCAAATATTTAAGTAAAAGTCTCAAATTATGAAAATAAGTCTTAGATAGGATTAACTTACGAGTCCTATAAGGTTTAGTGGGTGATCCGAATCATAGCTCCCATGGTTCATCTTACTGCTTATAATTGTGAACTAAATAATCTCGATATTGCTTTTCTGGAAACATGAAGGACCAATCTTGTAGAAACGAAAGTCTACAACCGCTAGTTAGTTAATATGGTTAGAAAATCTGTAGGATTTGGTGAAGAGTCATGTCGCTTGGCAGAAACTCTTCTGAACCAACACAATGGTTGGATAGCAACCATTCGAATAGACAGAACCAAAAGGGACGCACCCTTTTGCGTGAACAGACACGATGGTTCTTCGTAACCATTCGAAACATATATATATNTCTGTGATGGATCAAGAAACGCGCCCACCTCATGTATTGATATTTCCTCTGCCACTGCAAGGCCCTGTGAACTCCATGTTCAAGTTAGCCGAGCTTTTGTGCCTCTCGGGTCTCCATGTCACCTTCCTTGTCACTGACAATATTCACACCAGACTCCTCAAGTACTCAAATATACAGTCACGTTTTGATAGTTACCCTGGTTTCCGCTTAGAATCCATATCCGATGGTCTACCCGAAGACCATCCTCGCTCTGGGAGTGGGCTAATGGAAATGTTTGATTCGTTAAAAACTAAAAACAAGATCCTACTTAAACAACTTTTGACTTCTGGCAAACTGAATTCCGATTCACGCAGGCCGGTTACTTGTATAATTGCAGATGGGATCATGGGGTATACTTTTGATGTAGCTGATGAGGTTGGTTTGCCCATTATATATGTACGTACAATCAGTGCTTGTTGCCTGTGGGTTTTCTTCTGTCTTCCTAAGCTCATTGAATCTGGTGAACTCCCATTTGCAGGTGTGTTATCTACTTGTTTCTTATATGTTTAAAATATTACTTAACTTTAGTAACTTATGAACATGTAGTTTTGTAACAGAATTATAATGATCAGATTCAGTTGGTTTAATTATAAGAATGGATTAGAAGTGAAATCAGAAAATTAAAGGTTTTGTAACTAAGAGCAACCGCAGCTTTTAAAGATATTGATTTGAAAAAGTTACTCTCTATGAAAAAGAACTATGACTTATTTTGACAATGGTACGAGGGTTGGTATTTAGTTTGACTTTTTCGGTTATTCGATTTTATTGCAGGGGACAACTTGGACACGCCAATAAAGAGCATACCAGGAATGGAAGGATTCTTCAGGCGCCGTGACCTTCCAGCGTTCTGTCGTTCTGGGAACTTGTCTGACCCGAGCTTACAGCTCTATCTCCCTGAAAGTACAGAAAACCCACGAGCTCATGGGCTTATACTTAACACATTGATGATTTGGAGGGTCCAATGCTTTCCCAAATACGCACTTACTGTGAACTAAATAATCTCGATATTGCTTTTCTGGAAACATGAAGGACCAATCTTGTAGAAACGAAAGTCTACAACCGCTAGTTAGTTAATATGGTTAGAAAATCTGTAGGATTTGGTGAAGAGTCATGTCGCTTGGCAGAAACTCTTCTGAACCAACACAATGGTTGGATAGCAACCATTCGAATAGACAGAACCAAAAGGGACGCACCCTTTTGCGTGAACAGACACGATGGTTCTTCGTAACCATTCGAAACATATATATATATGTATAAACCTGTAACTTTGTTTTGGTTGGAAAAAAGTTTATATTTAAGTTATCTTTTGTTATTTACGTTTGCAAATCTTATTCGTGTACAAATTGATCCAAACACAAACAGAAACTTTGGGACAACATTTGGCATCAAGAGCCTTTGCTTGTTTTACTCGTCACACCATCAAACAAAATCCAGAAACCTTTGAACCATATCTGTATCGAGATAAAACAACCAAATTTGTACCGAAGCCTTGAAACCAAACCCACGCTGGAAATTTTTTTTCAGGAACATCGCACACCCTTGATCCTTGTTAACTTTAGAAGGGTTGCATAGATAACTTAAGAAAAAAAGAAAAGTCATATACACTTTTCTTTGTATCGAAAATTTGCAAACAGGAAGGATACCACTTTTCAGAAATTTGGTACCTTGGTTTGTTGTGATTCGTACGCCACAACAAAACCAGAAAACGTTGGAGGTTTTCTTGTTAAACAACAACAAGAAACGTACTTGTGTGTTCTCTACTACAACACAACAAGGGAAGATTAGAAATCTAGAAGAACTTGTGTACATAACTTGGTACGCAAAAGAAAAGAAGCGCAGAAACATACACGAGCATTGCTTGGAACAAAGAAGGAGATACCGGTACATACAAGAGATAAAGGCACGTTGGCAATACTTTGGAAACAACAACAAATTGAAGAAAAACTAGCGACTTGATCACTCGCTCCATTAAAGGAATACCGAATAGGTTTTTTCAGAACCTATTGACGAAGTTGTTGTACATACGGTGTGGACAGAAAAAAGAAGAAAAGGAGAACGAAATAGAAAGAGTATTGTGGAAACAACGAAGCAAGGAAGCAAGCAATAGCGGAACGACAAACAAACTTTTGTTTAGACGTTGGTGTAATTGGAATTTAGTACCCCGGATACTAAAGGAAGAAGAAAAAGAAAGCAACTAAGTTGCTGATTTTTTGGAAGAAGAATACCGTGAGTATTTGTTGAAGAAAGGAGACTTGGAACAAAACAACGACAACCATTTGATTGATCGTGGCCAGAAATTCAAATTCGAACAGAATTTTTGGAGTGAAGCCGAGACATAACAAGGGTCCGTGGCTAGTAGTAGGAACCAAGTCGTGAAAGGAAACGAGGGAAGAAATAACGTGGTCAATATTACACTAAGTATTGACACACAAGTGGGAACATCGTTGTGATTTACACAACATACGAGGTCACAAAATTCAACACTTTGGATTTCAATTATACTTTTAGTATAGACATTTACTTTATTACTNAAAAAAATCTCACTAGTCGGAATTTTATTCTATATATTAGTTAGTATAGATATTCATTTTATACTATTAGGAAATCCCGAGAACTATTTATTGATAGCTTATTACTAGGATTCCCGGAAAAACTATTTTCTGTTCCCGTAGAAGTAAGAATACCATATTGGTTAGAATTCCCATACGAATTAGAAAGTGAAGATCATAAACTCATACAATATGTCTGGTGACGACGCGAATACCAATACTAACAATATAGTGAAACCCGTAACACCCATTGCTCAATATCAATGCCCTAAACTTAAAACCACAAATTACACTGTTTGGGCAATACAAATTAGAGTTATATTAGAGGCACATGGTTTATGGGAGACTATAGAACCTAAGGAAAATACACAATTGGATGATAAGAAGGATAAGGCAACAATAGCCCTCCTGTTAGGTCACCATATTCAAACATACACAATCATAGAATCATAAACCAATAAGAAAGAAGAAGATGAAGAAGATGAGAATGGAAGGAACTCTAATATGTGATATATTAAACTTGTATTATCAAGAGAACCAACAAGCCTTTAGGAAGGCTTATACATCATATATATAGGGGAGTCCAAGGGTTACTTACCAAGTCTTAAGATATTACATGCATGGCC
>LBNU01016245.1:19475-38962 GCA_014162995.1 Artemisia annua
ATTCAACTCGTGAAGAACCCAGTATTTCATGGAAGGAGCAAACACATTGACATTCGCTATGATTTCATTCGTGAATGTGTAGAGAATGGACATATTAATGTGGAACACGTTAGTGGAGAACTTCAACGAGCAGATATTTTAACAAAGGCATTACCAAGACTCAAGTTCGTGACTATGCGACAAATGCTTGGAGTTCAAGACTTAGGACGAAGCAACGATCAAGATTAAGGAGGAGAATGTGAGCATGTAATCTCGATGCATTGCTCCATTTTGAAGATGTAGAAACCTCAAGGACCAAATATGTTCGTTGTAAACTTTATAACCGTTTAGCGGTTAAGTTAGTTAATAGTTAGTTATTTCTGTTAGTTAGTTAATAGACGAAAAGGTGTGTTTGTTTGGGTTGTGACTGTTCGAATGAAACAGAACCAAGGGACACAACCTTTCTTGAACAAACGCGATGGTTCAAACACAACCATTCGCATCCTATAAATACTCGACATTATGTAACGTTTCAATAGCTGGAAAGATTTATAAGTTATCTAGTATTTACATCTTGCAATTTCATTTTACTCAAATCTCTCTTACACAAACTTTGGGACCAACATGCAAGTCTTTGCAACTTATTTGCAGTCATCTTTGATGATTTTGCGTTATGTGGTGGCAAACACTGTGTTGTACATGCAATGCATGACAAAGGTGGAGGGGGACGCTTCCAGGGAGTATGTTAGTGAGATCATGAATGAGGACGAATGCGATGTTGTTCATGTATTGGCTAAGGAGGAGGCTACCGGAGGTTGTATTTACATGATGTATATGTCACTTATATGTTGGCTTATTACACTTTCGTGTTATTGATAGTTTCAGAAATGGCTCTATAAGTTTCTACTCTAAAGAGGCGATGTTTCTTAAATGAAGTATTATATACACGTATATGTGTAAATGATGCAAACCATATATGAAAGATGTATGTGAAACATGGCTATTTTTCTATCTCAAACGTTTAAGTTATATTTTGACGGCCATTTTTGTTCTACTTTCCTAGCACCTTTGGCTATCGCACATGTGAGCTTTTAAAACTGACTGACATGTTGTTAGAAAATGAAAACACCTTCATTTACCATTTTGATGACCTCATAACACTGATCGGGTAAGATTCATGATTTCTAGTTAGAGGTCTAGGCTAATGTATACAGGGATCGTTATATACCAAATATCATCAACACCTGAGATTTCTTAGTAGATTTGCTACTTTAGTTTGTTGCTAAATTCTATGAACACGAAAGCAAACAACATATATATACAAGTATATACAAGAATGAAGATCAAAGACCAATAGTGACAATAACTAACTAGCACCAGCTAAATAGTGTCCCTATTTATACACAAAAACTAACAGCTAACTAATTATCAGTTTTAATCAATCACAACTAACTTAACAACTTTAATTTGAGTCATATGGAGTACTTATGACAATGAAAAACGAAATATATAAGTTCCTTCATACCAAAATGTGGAGATATCATTCCATATTAAGAGAAACTACATATTCAAAATCACTAGTAAGATAGCGGAATTTGAAACTTTACCTTCTACAAGGCACAATCTGAAATACTATTTTCTAAGACAATGTCGTCGCTACCACTTCTGGCCTACATAGATCTACTATCACCAATGACAAAAACTAAAAGCTAACGAATTAGACAACAAACAATAAGCTACAACATCAGTGGAAACCAACATAGAGACTAATAAAAGCAATAATAACAAACAAATGCAACGTATAACTAAAACCACCATGAACAAGCACTATCATATCTTTCGCGTAAATCCCCCTCACCCCTCAACCACAATCTTCACCTTTTCATCACCATCCCCAGCCTTAAACCACACATACAACACACTATTCATCACCACATAGAGTGTGACCATCATACGCGACTGAATATGATACGCGCTCACTTGCACATTCGATATCCATTTCCANAAGAGAAGTAGTAGTGCGAATTACACCTATCGTGAGGGTTTACAAACTACATAAATAATGAATTGTTGTTTCAATCACACCGTGACCGTGACCGCGACTAATAGTTTCAATCGCACGCACAGACGCAGATGGATGTATCGTGACTACATAGACCCGAACGTTTGTGGATGATCGCAGATGAACGTAACATGACCACGGCTTTTGTCCAGTGCGCTCATGGCGATTGACTAGCATCGTGGTGCCTGTTCAATAGCACGTAGCTAATCTGCGAAGATGTCCTAACGAACGGCCTAACGCGGGTAGATTCATAGTGACTGCGTTGTTCAAACGTGCAAACAAGCATACCAACCGTAAAAATATTATGTGCGCGAATTAATTCGCGGCGAAAAGATAAAGTAGGTCCGATCATGCGGACTTAGTGCGACTATAGATAAAATCGTGTTTACCAAGTTAAAAGATTTACATAAAATCTTATGAATATTTAAAAGATAACATATCTTAACGCATGAATATCGCATCGGCCGGGTTTTAAAGTGCAACCCAAAAAAAAATACAAAGTGTTAAAGTTACCGGCTTTTGAACTCGATGGTTGCTTTCCGGTGATGTGAGAGCACGAAACTTGTCATAGTCATGTCCCACGGATGGCGTCACTTGTTGATACATAATCTGGCGCGGGCTGGATTATGCGACTCTTCCTGGGCCGTTAGTCGTCTTCTCGAGCCCTAATTAGACCTGTTAACAAAGAGAACCCGTTAGGAGTGGACCCGAGGCCGTAGCCCCGGGATCCACCTCCGACGGTCAAGTTAGTATTGATGCGTTATAGCATACAAGAGTTAGGTTTAGAGTAACCTGTTGTGTTCTGTGAAGAAGAGAATCCCAGCCCTATATTTGTAGGGCATGGATTAGGGTTTAGGCGTAGAGTAGGCCGCTGTCTGCCGGGCCTGGCCCATTCCAGACTATACGTCCACAGCCTTAAATCCATATTTGGACTCCAAAACCACAACTGATGGTACACATCCCCACTCTACTATATAAAACATATAAAACACTATAGCAATGACTAAAACACATGTTATATCAAACTGATCGACATGAAACGCTAGCGTTAACGAGTTAGCGAATTCGTTAACGGCTGTTGATGCAAGTGTGACTGCAAATGAAATGAGAGCTAGTTTTATCATTCCTGCTACAAAAGTGGAGAGAAGAGGTATGAATGAAGATGATAGTGATTTGAAGGTGGATGAGAAGAGGGAGAGGGAGAGAGAGAGAGAGAGAGAGAGAGAGAGTGATGAAATGGAATGAGTTCGTGTTGAGGATTTTGAATGGTTGATGGAGGAGACGAAGGTGGTGCTTCATTGTGGTCGGAGTGGATGGCATTGTTGTTGAGTGGTTTTTTTTTGTGAGGAAGAATGAAGGAGATGTTAGCTAATAAGGCTTACATGGTATCAAGAGCTAGGTCGAAGATGAAAAAGAAAAAAAAAAAGTTGTTCGAATTTATTTGATTTGCTCGGATATGTTGGAATTCGCATGTTTTGATTGGATGGTTGGGACTTTGGATCGGTGAGTGCTTCATTTATTTGATGTATTCACTAGTGATCGGTTGTTATGGGTGTTTCGTTTATTTGATTCTACACTTTGGCTGAACATTGGTTTCATTGAATATTCAATTCACAGTTGAATTGAATATTGGTTTCATTTATTAGTTTTTTGATTGTTAGTTTGATTGGTTGTGTTTATTATTGGTATCAGTATCGTTAATGAATTGGGAATTGGTTTGGTGTTGGTGATGGTAATGTTATAGTCTTAACTAATCCGATAATGTCTTGAGTAGTTATGTGTAGCATCTTGACATCAACAACTTGTTTTGGTTTTATATATGGTTCTGCCTCTTGTTCCGCTTGGTTTGATCTGAATCTGAATATGTTTGCGCCTGTCTGAATACACACGCGGTTCTGCATCTGGTTCCGTCTGAATCTGTCTGAATCTGCTGCTGTCTGAATCTGCTGTCGTCTGAATCTGTTGTCTGTCTAAAACTGCTGTTGTCTGAATCTGTCTGTGATGAGTATGTAAATACTCATCATTTTTGTCGTATCTGAACTGCCAAAACATTCACAAAACACTCAAATATGCATCAAAATACTGAAAATATCCCAGGATTGTGTTTTATATGTTTTAGATGCAAAATTATTGAAAACAAATGAAAAACGAACAAAGTTTGCATAATTGGCAGTTTCAGTCCCTCAACTTTCAAAACTTGTCAAAATCAGTCCCTATGCATTTATTTTGTAAGAAAAGTCACCAAAGGTCCTTTGGAAATCGCAAGTTGTCATAATTAGTCCTTTGGTGAAAAGTTTCAAAAGTTGTCAAGTTTGGTCCCTGTACTTTCAAAATTGGCAAAAATGGTCCCTGGGATATAAATTTTAGAAATTATCAATCATGGTCCTTGTGTTATTGAACTTTGGCAAAAATAGTCCTTGGGTGAAAAGTTTGGAAAAATTACAAGTTTGGTCCTTCAACTTTGAAGATTTGGCAGAATTGGTCCCTGAGAATTTCAAAAGTGGAAAAATCAATTGAGGTCCTTGTACTATTCATCTTGGCAGAAATCACCCTTGGATTAACTTTGGAATATTGGCATCTTAGGCCCTTGTACTTTTTAGAATTTACACTTTTGGTCCTTGTGCTTATAAATCTATAAACCAAACGGACCTATTATTCTACTAACCCAAAAATAAAATTAACCCACCCTTTAAACCTCAACCCATTACACCCCATTAATAAATAACTCCCAAGCCCACCATCACACGGCCCAACATTAAACCCAATCCCACACCCCTGTTGCTAACTCTCCCTCGGTCAAACCCATGGTCAACTCCATCTCCCTCCCACTTGAACCAGTTGCCTGCAACTCCATCCCATCACCCCTACACCTCATCCACTGCAAAATCCACACCCCTACACTACCTTTCCACCACTAGACTCCAAAACCCACCCCCTGCTACAAGTTATTTCAGAGCTAGTTGCAAAATACATTTTCCCGCCAAAAATAAATTAATGGCCAAGATCAACACCACTCATCCAACGGCTCAAAACTGAAGTGGGAAAAGCACTATGGACCATTTGGAAGCCTATAAATGAAGAAAGAAGGAGAAAGAGTTACCAGTTAGTTAGTTAGTAGATTTTTAGGAGTAGCATAATTAGTTTAGCTTAAAAATTACCTGTCAATTTAATTTTCTGTCGACATTAGCTTCTGTAATCTCTGAAACTAGTGTAATCAAGTGTTTTTATTAATAAAATCCTTAGATGATCACTGCTTTGTTGTTCCTTAATTTCATTTAAAGATTTCTCTACTTATTCATTGGCATTCATATAAGCTTGAATAAGCTCATCCACTACTGTTTTAGATTTCTATAAGCTTCTAAAAGCTTATTGTTAACTTACTTCATCATTCACTGTTTTATTAAACAAAAATCACAAAAATCAGAAAATGTTTAAAAAGCCAAAAATATGTTCTCAAATCTTAAAGCCCAGCTTCAGTAAGCTGTTTTATAAGTAGTTAGAGCTCATGTTGGCTTATATAGCTTCTGTGAGCTTGTGTGGTAACTTAAATAAATCAGACACTAAAATTTTCACATGGTCAAAGAAAGTCAACTGAGATAAGCTCATGAAGATGTAGATTGATTCAATGTTAGAGCATGGTTGTGATGAAGTGTATGAGCCTATCTAAAGATAGGCTAAGATCAAGTATACCTCTAATCAGCTGATGGGTCAGTTTGTGAGTTTAACTTTACATCTACCATTTATATTGCACTTTATTAGCTCGTATGTTAGATCTTTGATTTCTGATAAATTTTTGTTAATTCCTGCTTAGTCTAGTTATTTAAATGCTTTTATGGTCTTTGATAACCATGTATTAGTTATCTGCTCTTAGTTCATTGTCTACTTCTTGAATTAGTAGATTTGCAATTCTGAGTATTAGTTGTTTATCATTGCATTTAGTTGTTGATTTAGCTCCTTACATTGTTGTTACATCTGTTTTTATCATTGGATCATCAATTGTTAGTATATTTCTGCAGTTAGTAGTGTGATTTGTAGTTTAAAGGGGTGTTTGGCAAAATCTGTTTCATAGTGCTAAGAGGTGTATCTGTTGTTGTTTTGAGTTAAGGCATCTCACTTTAGGTTATAATAGCTCAGTCAAATCATAAAAACCAAGTCTCTTTTGGACAAAAGTCAAAATCCACTCTTGATCTCATTTTTTTGCCTTCACTGTCCAAATTTTAAAGTTGCGTACTCATCATTATAGTTGCATAAGTAGGTACTCTAGCTTATTTTAGTCTCATTTTAGCTTAATATAACATTTTCAGTCATTTAGGATCATTAGAAGTTCATAAAAGTCAACTTGGGCAAAAATCTCAAAAAGTCAAAATTGTCGCAAAATTTTTTTTGAATAAACTAGTTGATTTTCTCTAGGTCTTAACTGGTTTCAGGACTTGTGCTTTTTGGGCATTAATATTTTGTTGCTTATCTTCATTAGGATATTTTTAGTTATTTTTTTAGCTTAGTTAAACTGCTTATTTTCTGCTTTTCTTTTAGCACTTTTTAGCAAATTTCCCTTGTACCACAGTTTGACCCAGTTTTCTCTTAGCCACATCTTGCTCATTACTTGATCATTTTGTCTGATTCTTGTTGCTTTAGAAAGCCCCTCAGCCCAGCTTTTAGGATCAAGCTTTAAATTGGACCTCCAATTACCCTTGTGGGCCCCACAGAGGCCTGCAACTTGTCCCATTTCTGTGTAATAGTTGGATTTGGAATTGCTTAATTTTGGCTTATTTGGCTTTTCAGAGGTCCTAACTTGTTGTCTTAGCTTAATTCCTGTCTACTTAACTTATTTGCACCTTAATATACTCCTGTGGACCCCACATAAGCTTATTTCCATCTTAAGTCAACAAAAGTCCACTGTGAGAGCTTTTTGTGTCCATTTTGCTTATTTTTAAGCTTGGGAAAATTTGTTTTCACAAAAGTTCTTACTTTTTAGGTATAAAATAGTTTTCCAAAAGAAAAACCAGAAAAATCCAAAAAAAAATAAAATAAAGTGATAGCTTCTATTTAAGCCATTTGGCTTATTGCTCAGCTTTTTCAAAAAGCAATTTTCATTTTTATATTTTTCAAAATTTCCATACATCTTGTAATATTTCCAGTAATTTTCTTAGATTTTTATCTTTTCATTTAGTATTTATAATAATTAATAATAGTTAAAATAGTTTTAATTAAAAAATCAAAAAGAAAATCACTTACTGTTTATTTTTAATCATTAGTATCTTTTTATAATTTTTCTAGTTATGATTAATTATAAAGTATTTTAAGAAATTAGTTTCATAATTATTACTGTTCATTTTCCATTTTTCTTAATTAAATTAGTTTAAATAGTTTTTAATTAGTAATTAAGTAAATAATTAGTAAAATAGTTTAATAATAATTTTTATAATTTTTTAGGATTCCTGTGAAGGTTAATTAGTTTTATAAAATATTTCATAATTTTCTAAGTCATTTTTAGTATTATTAGTAATTTAAATTAGTTTAACTAGTTTAATTAGTTTAATTAGTAATTAATTAATATTAAAATCACAAAAAGACAAAAAGACATATTTTTAGTTTTTAAATTATTTTTAAGTTATTTTAGAGTTTTTAAAAATAAATTTTCATTTTCTTATTTTTATTTATTATTATATTATATTTAGTTTAAGTTAAATAATAATTATAAGTAATTAAATAGTTTTAATTAATATTAAATATTAAAATAATCAAAAAAATATTTTTCTTTTTTATAAATTTTCTTTTAATATTAAATTTGTAAAAAAGTCATTTTCACCCCCTATAGTTTATTTTTGTGTAATTCCCACTTTTCCAGCATGCATTTGCATTTTAGGTTTATCTGATTTCCTGTATTTGTTAATATTGTTTCATAATCTTAATTCCAAGCAATCAGTAGTGTAAAATCAATCCAAATCTTTATCTGGTTACTATTCCCTAATCACTTATTCCAAAACGTTTCCAAAACACAATTGCAACCTCGTCGGGACATAACGACCCGGGGAAACACTATACTCCTTGGTGAATTGTCCTTAAGTTGTTTGACTGTGTTGACCAACATCCTTGGTCAATATTAACAGACTGTTTGAGGTGAATCAGTCTGCTACCTGAATATGCTCTTCGTCTACCTCTGTCCGGATCTCTCTGCTGCTAAATCTGGATTTGTACGCCTGCACCTGTCCGTCTAATTTCGGACTTTTCTTGTCAAACTCTCAATTTAGCATTGTAAGTTTGAGAATGGGTGTTAGCTAATAAGGCTAATAGGCCCGTGCCACTTGTTTAGGCCCGTTGCACTTAGGGTTTTGTTTTTGTATTTTCTATTTAATCATTTGTAATCTCAGTTATTTGTTGAATCTGATTTATATAGTTTTCAGTATTCCCTCATTGATTTCTATAGGAGATGGGGTTAGAAATAGGAGAAAAATGAAGGGGATTTGAGTATGATTTTACTTATTTACCCATCTTCTTTGTTGTAGCTGTTCAGATAGTACAAGGGTAATATGTAATTTTAGCTGCAACCTATAGAGCAAGACTAACAAAAGATAAACTCCATTATAAAACAAAGAGCTGGTTTTAAGAGCGCTAGGTAGATTGTTTTGTCATGGGGTGGTGTCATGAGAAAAGTGGCGGCACCTCATCACTTTTAGCCAATGACATCAGTTTTGTCTATGACACCAAAACATCCCTTCCTGGCATAGCTCTAGTTTTTTGGTGCCATGGTGTACAACTTTTTTTTAATTTAATTAAACAAAACAATATATATAACTAAAATTAAATTTCATTAATAAACAAATACATAAAATGACAATACAAATTAAAATAATGATATCGTAAAAAAAAATACAATTTAGTGATTAAGGTTCTATAAATGTTCGATGATGTATTGTCCAAGTTCTTTGTTTAGTTGTTGAGAGGTAAAAAAAAATGTGGAAGTGTATGTAAAAAGTTGGAAAAATACTTGGCTATTTATAGCATTTTTAAAAGTAAAAATTTGAAAAATTCAAATGATAACACACACGACTTCTCACCTTCCTAGATTTATCACCAAAAAAAATATAATAATAAATTTAGCATTTTTTTTTCTTGTGATAATTGAACAACAAGCAACAGTTCTACTTCTTTCTTATTTGTGTAAATTGAGCCCAAACAAGACACTTAAATCTTTTCCTTTGTTCGAACAGACACGGCTTCAAGATCTTGTTTAAAAAAAGTCTTGGGTAGGATTAATGCAAAAAAAAAAAAAAGGTCAAAAATGATGTCCAATGCCTAGTTTTCGGTTCCAACCGTTTTATAACAGTAATATTTAAAAAAAAAGAAAGAAAATACCTGATGGCGTGAGCTGGTGGCCACGACATCAAACTCGACCAGCCCACGGTCGGTGTGGTTGCTCACGCCATAGGCTTGGCTCGTTTGCCAGCCCAAGCCAAAATGCCACTGTACCCTAGGCTCTAACAACTACTAATTACAACCACTCTTAACATTTACTGCCTCAAACTACTAATAGTTCTAAGATGTCCAACAATTATAGTATTCAATTGTAAATTCTATCATTAATTTTAAAAACTTTTCTAATTTGTTGTAAGTATTAAGTGACCACGGTTACCTAAAATAAGTATTAAGTGATCACTTATTTAAATAACCAACGCTTAGAGGTGATCTAGTGTCAAAATTTGTGACTATCACACTTGAATGTGTGAGATCTCATGTTCAATTCATATTAGATGCAAACAGCTTTATAGTGATCACGCCAAAAGATCGGAAATTAACCATGGTTAACCAAAAAAAAATAAAAAATTATGAAGTGACCACTTATTTGAATAATATTCGATATATAAATGTGTACCTTATACAAAATGAATATAACATATGAACAACAATTATAAATGTATTCATATATGTTCCTTCCAATTTGTTTTCTATGTTCATAAGCAACATGTACTGTTCAAGTTTAATTTAACCAAGTGTAGGTAACAACTATTGCAACAATAGGCCTTCCAGTTTAGTCATTTCTTTGGTCCGTAGTATATATCATGTTTGGGAAAAGAAAATGCAAGATTGTTATGAGGTGAAAAGAAAGAGCCTCTACTTGGGAGGCAAGTCACTATCAAGTCTTATATTGTGTTAGCAACCTGCATATTATAAAGCTCATGAGAGTTTCATATATTTTGCTAATAGTCTTCTTTTTACAGAATTACTTACACATTCTAGGTTTCTCTTTTCACCTTTCTACTTGACTATCAACATCACAGTATGCTTATTTATGTGACTCCTTGTTACGTTAAATTTATAGTAATTAGGCAGGTTAAATATAATTAGTAAAATATTACTTTGATTCATGGTTGTCAGGATCCCAATTGTTAGCATCAAAGAAATATAAAAAGAAGTGATGGTCATTCTCATATTTAGTATGTTGTGTCGTGTGTTAGAAATAGTTATAAGAATAGATATTGGGCTTTGGACTTGTTAATCTAATATGTTAAATGTTATATGTAAACCAAGTCCAAGCCCAAGACCATAGAAAGCCTTATGTATAGAACTATATAAGGCACAACACTTTTCATTTGTGTGTGTGCTTAAGTGTGTATTGTGTATGTTTTGTTATAAAAGTTCTCTCATATTTCATCTCTCTTTCTCTCCATATTAACGCCACACATATATCATCCAAGTCACCATCTTTACTTCATATTGTGTTAGTTTATGTGATAAAGTTGTGATATCTAAGGTCCTACAAGTGGTATCGATCGCCTAACAATAACTTAGGAGTGATTTGAGTTGGTTTTGGCTTAGTTTCGAGTATAAAACCTTTCTATACCTCGTTATTTTTGAATAAGTTGCATTTTTTTGTTTGTTTCTTGGTTTCTAACACATATTTGTTTACAAACTTGTGTTATAAACTCTTACAAACAAGAAAGTTTCAATCTTTTGCAAAAATTTGAAGTTTTAGACAAATTCGTACTTGATTTTGTACTTGTTTTCGAGAATACAAAAAATTTTCATAAAAATCATCAAGTTTGCAACTTTCTTCAAGCTTTGGTGTTTTTAGGACTAGAAGTACAAGAATCTTGGATTAGAAATATGATTTAGGAGTGCTTTAAGCAAAATCAATTTTCTGCCAAGTTATCGAGAACCTGAAACCCTAATTTTCGAGAACTTTTTATCGAGAATTTTTGTACAAAAATTTTTGAAAATTCTCTCTATAGCTCTTCATCTGATTTGGTGGATTACTCAGTGTTTCCCTTGCTTGTATAAGTGAGAAAACACTTCGACTCGTGGTATACTCTCTAAATTGTATAATTTAGAAAGTTTAAAAATTATCGAGAATTGCATATAGGTACCCTTAGGAAAATGCTTATTTATTATCCACTAATAAGGTCCAGAAAGGATCGTGTATTGCCTAGTAACAACAATAAGGTATCAATCAATCAATTTTATAAAAAGGTTAATAATTTTATAAAAATGATTGATACCTTATTGCTGTTACTAGGAAATACACGATCCTTTCTGGACCTTATTAGTGGATAAGAAATAAGCATTTTCCTAAGGGTACCTATATGCTTTTATCGAGATTTTTTTATCGAGAATTTTTTATCTAGAATTTTTCTGAGTCAAAAAACTTTCGAAAATTTTTCTCGGTAAAAAGTTTCGAGAATTTTTTCTAAGATAAAACTTTCGAGAATTCTTGGTTGACTAAGGAAAGTTACCTACATATAACTCAACTCCTATTCGTTGAACCGATCCAAGATCAACTTTATCTATCATAACTTCATCAATGGCAACTCAGCAAGATATTCATGCAGCCGGTGCTGAAAACCGACCTCCCATGCTGTCAAAGGGTGGTTACTCACAATGGGCTAGTCGTATGATGCGCTATCTTAAGAGCAAACCAAATGGAAAACTCCTTGTTAAATCCATTTTGGAAGGACCCTTCAAACCACGAGAGATACTAGACCCTGGTGATCCAAATGGAACCCCCAGTACAACCTTTCTACAGATATCAGACAGAGGCTGACTACATTGAGGAAGACAAACAACAAATTGCAGTTGATGATCAGGCGTTTCATCTCGTCGTTCTTGGTTTACCAGAAACAACTTATGCAACTGTTGACAGTGAAGGAAGTGCTCATGTAGTCGGGGAAAGAGTCAAAAGGTTAATGTACGGAACAGACATTGGGAAACAGGAAATGGAAACACAATTGCTCAAGGAACTACGCAAGTTTACTTCAATTCCTGACGAATCCATAGAGTCGTATTATCTCAGGTTCTGTAAGATCATGAATGACTTAGCCAGACACAACCTTTCACAAACGAACATTGCTAATAACACCAATTTTATGAATGAGCTACAACTTGAATGGGGAAGATACGTCACTATCGTTTATCAGAAAAATAACTTGCATGAAGTTACCTATGATCAGTTGTATGACTTTTTGTAGCAGAATCAAGCACTTATGGATGAAATGGAAGACAGAGAGGGTATGAATGCGAACTGCATCTTCATGGCAAATCTTCAGGAGGCTAAGTATGACGCAGATTCTGACACACCTCCAGTTTATGACACAAATGCAGAGGTACCAATCAACAATACTTGCAACAATAATGATATATTTGATATGTCCCCTCATGAGGTACAACATTCTGAGACTCCAGCACCCACTTATGATACATACCTGGACACGCCGAGTTGTAGCAATATTTATTCGGCAACTCCCGATATGAATCATAGTGGAGGCTCAGTTTCACAGCATGCTGAGAATGATGAGGAAACACGTGCTTTATTTGAATCATTATTGAACAATTGTAGTATTGAAATTGAAAAAGTGAAAAAGGTCAATCGCGAAGTTAAGGCCGCGAATGAGAAATTGACCACTGAGCTTGAGAGATACAAGGAAAATGAAAAAAGTTTTCAAATTGACACAAAACGAGAGTCTGGATTTGAAATTGGTTATAAGAAGTTACTTGTTAAAGATAAGGAATTGCAAAGCAAATTTGATTCTTTTCAAATTAGTTCGACAAAAACCATTAACTCTTTAAAACAGGAAATTTCTGATTTAACAAACCAGCTTTCAAATCAAAAATCAGCTTATACCAAACTTGAAAAAGAAAGGGATGAGTTAAAAAAAGACTTTGCAAAGAAAGAAGATAAACTTTTGGAAGAAATCATAGAGTCAGAGCATATGATAGCAAAGCTAGAAAACTTGTTGGTTAAAACGGGTCATTCGAGTCAAACAATTCACATGATTACTAATCAAACTGATCCGATTTACCATACAAAAAACAAAGTGGCTCTAGGGAATAAAACTCCTTGTAATCTCAAGAAAGCTCAGGAAGAACAGAATGTTTTTTATAATGGAAATGTTTTGTTTACTAAGCATGATCCTCGTATTGTTCGTGATTATGTGGATACGATAGTGTTAATACAAATAATGTCAAAAATGTTATTCGCATTATTCGATTTTCTTATGTTTTGATAATCACAAAATATAAAGACATGTTATGTAAAGTTACGGTTAATAAGTTTTTAACCGAGGAAACTCGTTACTTCTACGATGCTTCTACAACGTCACTTCAGGTATGAACAAACTTTATACCATCATTAGATTGGTGATCAAAGAAGTTTTTATTTTCTTATAAACTTACATTTTTAAGTTAGACAAAACATTTTCACAAAAGTATTTTTGTGTTTTTAAAGAAATGTTTTATTAAGAAAATATATTCAAATTCAAACTTATAACAGCTAGTTTTCCCCCAAAATAGCTGAAACTTCACCAGATAAGTTTTCACCACGTCAGGACAAAAATGAGAGCGTTTTGTCGGGACGGTCCCTTAAAGGGGTTGACGGTCCCTTAGTGATAAAGGACCGTCGCCTATTTACGGGGACCGTCTGGTCTGTCCTGTCGTCTATAAATACTGAATTGTTACACTTCAGAAAATAAGGTTTTTTCACACACAAAACTTTCTGTTTTTATTTTCCCTTTAGTCTTTGATCACTATAACATGTCGGTATATGTTTATAAGTGATTTCCTCTTCCGTCAAGTGCAAGAGAAGAAATCTCGACATCAATGAAGTCTCGAGATGTTATAGGTGTCCACACACAAACGTAACAAGTGTTACGGTGATATGTTCTGTAAATAATGTCATTGTTATCCGACTTGTGTGTGAGTCGAGGATGGGGATATTTGTGTGAACTTGGATGGTGATGTAGATCCAAGAAGTGTTGTAACTAGATTAGTTCATGTATTGGTGTGAGGAGAATGATGTCCTAGTATTTAGGTTAGGACTTAGTTGAGTCATTATGTAAAAGACTTGGATCGGGTGATGATCCAAGTGAGTCTTGTATGTAGTCTTGGTTTGGGTGAAGAACCAAGTGTGTTAAAGTGTGAAGGCTTGGTTCGGGTGAAGAACCAAGTGTGTCAACTATGCGAAGACTTGGATCGGGTGAAGATTCAAGATGGACAAGAGTGCTTGTTCGTGAGGCCACGTGGGCCTTGGAGTAGATTGGTTCTAGCTACGATTAGAACTCGACATTTTAGTGTCGTTAAGCCTTGTGTAAGCATGTGTACGGATTGCTCCACCTGAAGGAGTGTGTTGATATAGTGATTGATAACTCTCGAGTGTGGTACTCGGGGAGTGGAGTAGGACGGAGAGTGAGCTTCGTGCCGAACCACTATAAATCGCCGCGTCCCTTTGGTTGTGTTCTTTCCTTACTCCTTACTTTACTTGTTTACTTATGCATGTTAGTAGTCAAATTGATATTACATAACAAGTAGAATTCAATAAGTTTGCAAAAGAATATTAACCGGACCTAAAAACGGCGAAACGTTTTAACAACTAAAAAGAAACGGTGAAACTATTCAACCCCCCCTTCTAGTTTCTACAATTGGTATCAGAGCCAGGTTATCAAGATCTTTAAAGTATACTGTACTTTAAAACTTGAATCGATCTATGGAGTCTGAAAGATACTTAGAAGGGATCTATTTGAATTGGTCACCATTTTTCGAAAATGAAAACTTTGTCATTTGGAAAAATGAATTTGAAAGTTATGTGAAATCAATTAGTCATAATCTTTGGCATGTCATTTCTTTTGATATTTTTAATCAATGAGAAATAGATTTCGAAAATTAAAATTTCATAAGAAATCTTTGCTAGACATTGAAGTTCAAATATTGGTTTATAAAACTTTGCCTTAAAATTGGTTTTGACAAAACCATTTTATGAAATGTGGTAAATGATATATGGCAAAATATTTTAAACTTTCATCAAGGAAATGTTCAAGCCAAAGATGATAAAGATATGTTGTTAGCAAGTCACTTAGCTCAAGTAGAATCGTGTACTACTAGTTTGAATGTTTTTATTGTAGGTAATGTTGCCGACAAGAATCACATTAACAACCTAGTTGGTGTACTAATCTATAAGTCTTGAAGTGATAAAAATGAAGAAGACTTAGTACGTGTTTAGATAGCCAAAGGTCAAGAAAGTTAGAGATCAAGACAATGCGTGGCTAGAATGTGCAACTACTATTAAGGACGATTCGCCAAGTGAGTTTCATCATGTCTTACATCACACACGACACATGTTATGATATGTGTCATTAAGGATAGCTAGAGGCCAAGGTAAGTCTTCTTAAAATTTTGTCCATTATAGTTGCAACTTGAATGCTTGCTATATGCTTACGTGACTATGTGATTTATCGTTAGTTGCTTGCATGCTAGATAATATCTATATGTTCATATGTGCTATATGCTTTGTGATCATTAGACGCTTTGTCTAAATGCTTATCCATCTTTGGATTCAAGCAAATTATTTGGAAAAATAATGGTCTTACCACAACCATTATTTATAACGAATTTCTCGTCAATCAATCACTATAGACGATGCACACTTACTTCACTCTTTGTTTGCTTTCTAGTTCTCGTTTATGATATTTTTCTTGGAATTTACATGATTAACTTCTAGCCTCTTCGATGCAACTCTCGTCCTTGAATCTCATTTAATGTTTTTACTCCTCCTATTCTCCTGTGTCGACTCAAAATCCACTCTCTATTCAAGCGTATCGAGTCTTTCCCTTTTCTTCTGTCTCGATTCCACTCCATACCCATTCCTTAGCCTAATCTTGCGTATTAAGTCAATAGCGTGTCTTAAAAATACAAAGAGATATATTTTAAAACATTTAAGAACTAAAGACTTCTCACATTAACTGAAACAACAAAAATCATCAAAACTAGACCAACCTTCTGTCGGCGGTCCCTGATCGAACCACGGTTCCTAATAAATAAGGTACCGTCTAGGGTTTTAATCTTATACACGGTCCTCTCTTTTTCTCACAGCCAAGCAAATCATTTTTGTATTCTTATCACTAAAGGAAACGAAAAACACCTCAAAAATTACCATAAAAGTTCAAAATTTCAAAACCAAGTTTACTAATCACTCCTATACACTAATTGTAAGTTATCCTTATCTAATCTTTATTCATTTCATAGTTAGAGATTATGCCATTAGATTCGGGGTTATCAATTTTGCTTACTTAATAACTACATAATCACAACAATAGTTTACTTAATAATGTTTGAATTGGTAAATGAGATATTATTTCAAAAGTTATACTAGAAGCATGATTAATCCCATATAAGAAAAATGATTTTGAAACAACCCACTAATCCTACATTGTTAATACATACTTTACTAGTGTACTCAAGTGCTAATTCAAAACAATTAAAGTTTATGTTTAAATTAAAACATGTCAAAAACTAAATCAACTTTAAATTCTGGCTAATTATGTAATTATTGTTGATAGGTGAAACATGCCTAAACTCACAGGCCTTGACCACCAAAACACAAGACATTACATTCCTCAACTTTCAAACTATTATCCAGAACCCATCAAAGAAGCTTTTCAAAACATTGAAACTAGACATTTCCATGAGGGTCGTCGGGTCTTTGCTGACTATACTAACATGAACTATTTAAACTCAATGTTCCAACTTATCCACCTTGATTGTCTCTATAGAGTCAATGAGAAAATCGTTCCACAATTTGTTCTGGAGTTTTATAGTCTTCTAGACTTAACCACTGATTGTGATCGTGAAATTTATGTTAACTTCACCATTCGAAATCAAATGATTTCATATCCACTTCCCATATTCGGTCAAGCCCTTGGCGTTCCCACTGAAGGGCAATGCACATTCACTCATGAATTGAGCCTTGATGCTCTTGCTAGGAGCTCTCCTTCTTATGGAAAGTACGCCACAATTCCTCCATCTCCAGAAGAGATAAGAACCATTGTTCAAAATAATAGATATTGATGAGTGTGTAAATACTCATCATTTTTGTCTTATATGAACTGCCAAAACATCCAAAAACACCCAAATATGCATCAAAATACTAAAAATATCCCAGGGTTGTGTTTTATATGTTTTAGATGCAAAATGTTTGAAAACAAATGAAAAACGAACAAACTTTGCACAATTGGCAGTTTCAGTCCCTCAACTTTCAAAACTTGTCAAATCTAGTCCCTGAGCATTAATTTTGAAAGTAAAGTCAACCAAAGTCCTTAGAAAATCACAAGTTTTCATAATTAGTCCTTTGATGAAAAGTTTCAAAAGTTTACAAGTTTAGTCCCTGAACTTTGCAAAATTGTCAAAAATAGCCCCTGGGATTAAAATCTTTTGGAAATTAACAATTATGGTCCTTGTATTATTGAACTTTGGCAAAAAATTATCCTTTGGTGAAAAGTTTGGAGAAATTACAAGTTTGGTCCCTCAAGTTTCACAAGTTGGCAGAAATGGTCCCTAGACATTCAGAAATGGAAATTATCAACATAAGTCCTTGTACTACTGAATTTGGCAAGATTGGTCCTTATAATAACCTTGGAAAGTTGCCAAATCCTAATCCTCAACTTTCAGAAAATTACACATTTGGTCCTTGTGAAATCTACAAAACAAACGGACCCTTTGTAATTATAAACCCAAAAACAAACCAAAACCCAAACAGTCCATGTCCAAAACAAAACACAAACCCACCCTTTTTACCTTTGGCCCATTTCTTTTTCCTTGGCCTAATCCCACAACTAGCCCAACACCCCCCCTTATAACAAAACGGGGTCAAACTTCCCTTTTGACCACCCCTTTCCCTCCCACTACTCCAACAAACCAGAAACCACAAACAACCCTGATTTTCTTCCCCACCACCCCACTTGCCAGTCTAATCCACCGCCCAAACCACTCACCACCACCTCACCTAACAAAACAAACCACAATAAATGCCACCACCCCCACTGGTACAAATTGCTCTGTTTTCTTTTTGGCGCCAAAACCACTCAATGGCCAAGATTGAATTTCCATCATCCAATGGCTCAGATTGAAAGTGGGAAATGCTCAGAGACCTTCCAAGAACCCTAGAAGACATTATAAATAGAAGAAGATGAAGCATTGAAGGGGAGTAGTTTTATTATTATAATTTAGTGTCGAATTGGCAAAAATTTCAAATTCTAGTGTAACTTTAAGCTTTTTAAGATTGTAATCAGTGTTCTCAAGTGTAATTTGATCTACTTTCATAATCAATTTCAGTATTTCACTTCAAATTCAGTTTATGCAATTTCTCTTTTAAAATTCTCAATTCTGTTCAATGTTGTTTGTGGTTGTGTTTATGGACTTTTAGGATCATATAAGCTCCCATAAAGCTTCAATAAGCTTTTAGTAACCATAAAATTCAGTCTAGAGTGGAGGGTTTAAACGATCAAAAATGACAAAAACCAAAAAAATCAAGAAAATTCAGTGGAAAAAAAAAAAAAAAAAAACAACAAAAAAAGGAAGAAGAAAGAAAGATGGCTGGACCCCGCACTGTTGATAATCCGGATGGCCAGCTGGGGTTAGAACTCCATGGGGAGTGTTAGGAAATGGCTTTAATGGTCCTTGTCTATGGTTTAAGCTGTGATTGCACATTGTGAGTTCGCATTCTTAAATTTTCCATCCCTCCACCTGTTCAAAATTGGTTCATTAGTTGGCCTTCTTTCCTGTGATTTTCATGGCTTGTTTGTGTAATTTAGTTAAAGTGATTGCCTTAATTTACTGTTGATCACGTAGTTTTCTTTGTGGCTCATTTGTGCCTCAATTCAACCTCGCCAAATGCATCTTAGTGTATTTGTGGTCCAAGCCTTGTGTTTCTGTGGGCCCCAAATTTAAGGTTCTTGAGATCATATTTAGTGTGATATAAATTCAGTTGTACAGCTTCGTATATTAATCATTTAGTTTGAAAGTAAAAAATCCCATAGTGTAAAGGGTTGTTTGGCATTGCTGAGTTTGTGGACTCAGAAGTTATTTGGGTTGGTATTTTTAGTCTCTGCAAGTTATTCTAGGTAATATTAGTGCCAAAAGGTCATAAAACTCAGTACCAATTCAGCAAAAAGTCAAAATCATAGTT
>LBNU01016246.1:4684-77486 GCA_014162995.1 Artemisia annua
TTTGCAAAAAAAAAAAAAAAAAAAAAAAAAAAAAAAAAAAAAAAAAAAAAAAAAAAAAAAAAAAAAAAAAAAAAAGAAAAAAAAAAAAAAAAAAAGAAATAAAGAAAGAAAGAAAGAAAAGAATAATAAAAAAGACAAATAAAAAGAAAGAAAGAAAAAAACATAGAATTATGTTTCCCATTTAATCTTAGGTTAGTCCCCACCATTAGATGGATGGTGGGGATTTGTCCCTTGGTATGCACCAAAATAAGAGTATGTATTTGAATTTTCATCCAATATGAACACATTTAAATAAATTAATAACGAAGTATATTTTTAGTACATGAAGTATATGTTTAGGGTGCGTTTGGTAGAGAGAAAAGAAATGAGAGAAATGGAATTTGATCAAATTCTCTTGTTTGGTAGAGAAAATTAAAAAAAAGTGGAGAATTGAGGAGAAATTAGTGGAGAGTTGGAGAGAATTGGGCAGTGTAATTTGGTTACTCCCATTTTCATAATTTTGGTGGAAAATTTGGAGAATTTATTTTTTTTTTTATTTTTTTTATTTTTTTTTTAACAAATAATAGGTTTTTTAAAAATATTTTTCTTTTAAAAATAATTTTTTTTATAAAAAATAATTTAAAAAAAAATATTTTTTTTTAAATATATTTTTTTTAGAATTGTTATTTAAAAAAATATGTTTTTAAAATAATTTTTATAAAAAATAAATTTAAAAGAAATAAATTAATTTTTTTTTAAATAAATTTTTAAAAAAATAAGTTTTTTTTTAAATAAATTAAAAAAATAAATTTAAAAATATTTTTTTTAATATATATTTTTAGAATTGTTATTTAGAAAAAATAAAAAAATTTAAATAATTTTTATATAAAATAAAATAATTTTTTTTTTAAAATAAATTTTTTAAAGTATAAGTTTTTTTAAAAAAAAATAAAATTTTTTAAAAAAAATAAATTAAAAAAATATAATTTATAAAAAAATATTTTTTAGAATTGTTATTTAGAAAAAAAAAATTAAAATCAACAAATAATATTTTTTTTCATTTCTCGGGTCAAGTCTCTGTTGTTACTAAACATTAGGGGCCCGTTTGGTTTGTAGGTGGGTTTAGAATTGGATTTGGATTTGGGAATGGTTTGAAAGATTTGGGAAATGTTTGAAAAAAAAATAGGAGAGAGAAAATATATTATAAAAAATATTTTAATAGTATTAATTATTTTATATAATAATTTTTTAATAAAAAATATTATTAATTAAAATAAATATAGAAAAAGATGAGAGTAGAAGAGTAAATGGGCCCACTAAAAATATTAATACCCATCAAAACCCATCAACACCCCTATCTTTCAATCTATCATTTTTGAATCCATTCCCACTCTAAATTTATACAACCAAATAATCTTTAAATGTCACATCACTTCAAAACCCATTCCACACCCCCCAACCAAACGGACCCTAGAATTGAACAAAATTCTCTACTGATTTCTATTCTCTGAATTTATATTCTCTGCTTCATTTCTATTCTCTGAAATTCTCTCTACCAAATGTGCCCTTAGTACATGAAGAGAGGGGTAATTAACCCTTATTTTAGAGGGGCAATTGCATATATACCTACTGATGCATATATACCAAAAACATGTTTAACTTGCATTGTACCTCATGCATTGAAAACTTGTATTTTAAGAAAATATACAAGTATTTGAGTTTGAGTGAGTATATATGCAATTCTCCCTATTTTAAACACGCAAAAAGCAACCAACATGACTTGAAAAGACCTCAAGCCATAAACGACCAAGACTAAGAGACAAGAGCTATTCACATAATAACATTACAAAACAATAGACTTTTATATCCATGCAAAGCATTATGTGATACTCAAGCCGTCTTTTAGGGCGTGCAAAGTGAGCGACCACTCAGAGCCTCAAAATTTTGTGGAGTCTCAGAATTTGTCCCGTTAACAATTAGTATATGCATGTGTACACATGTTTTTCATGAAAAAAAGATTATTTAGATGACAAAATATCTTAAATAAGTAATATGTTGAATGTTTTTATATATAACATTATTTTTTGAAATGTCTCATTATTTAATTTCGTTCAGAGCCCTTAAAAATTTCTAAAATTTAAGGACGGCCCTAGTGATACTCGTTCTCATATTTGCAATCTTCCAGATCCTCTTCATTTTAGCGACGCTTAATTGGCTTATTCTTGAGATGTATATATGCAAGCTTAAATCTTATAGCTTCATCTATTAAGTCTCGAACCTCTTTAATGTGCCTCACACCTTTACCATGTAACTGGTTATTTCTTTTTTGCCACGCCAATTACGCTGACACAACAATAAGTAGACGACCAACCACGCTCATGACAAATTGGACTTTGATATTGGTATAATCCAAGCAAGAACATCCTCCCAGATTGGTGCAATGCTAGGTAGATCAGCCACACGAATCATAGACAGCCAACTTGAAGCTATAATATAAGTTGAAGCTCATAGTATAAGCCGGAAGCTAGAGCTCATATTTTTATAAAGTTGTTTCACTTGTTTGGCAAAATTAGTTGGAGTTGAAGCTTACTAATGTAAAATCGCATAAAACACATCAAATTACATTTAAATTTATTTTTAGCTGTTGCGTGATACTACGTAGTTCATTATATTTTGAAAGTATTTAAGTAATTTGACTAATTATAATCCCTCATAAGCTTGTTTCAATTGGCTTTGGCTTACGGAGGCTTATGACTTATAAAATCTTTCATAAACCTGTGTAACAGATAAAACTTATTTTATAAACTAGTTTATTTTAAAAGATTTTTACACTCTCAAGTCGCTATACTATTGAAAAATATCTATATGGGTCACTCAACTAGGGGTGAGCATCGGGCCGGTCCCGACCCGTCCCGACCCGATACTGACAAAGCCCGAATCCCGAGATCGTCGGAAAACCAAACCGACTCCCGACCCGAAACCAGTCGGTTCGGTATCGGGACGGTCGGGATCGGTCGGATTTGTCGGTTTTCTTTGTTGTTTTCCGGTTTTCATCCCGTCCCGACCCGATACCGACAAGCCCGAATCCCGAGTTTGCCGGAAAACCAAACCGACTCCCGACCCGTTTACTAGTCGGGATCGGAATCGGGGCGGCGAGATGGTCGGAATCGGGACAGGTATCGGTAGTCGGTCGGGATATGCTCAGCCCTACACTCAACTATTTTCTCTTCTATTCCACTCACTCTAATACCTTTGAAGCCCACTCACTCTAATACCAAAATTGTTTATATAGAGTCACTCAAAAACAATCGTCATCCATCTCAATTTGTGCCAAAAGTTGGATATGTGACATCCAAATTAAAGATTAAAGTTAAAAATAACAAATACATGGAATAATTCTCCCAGTAGTCATTGCTCTCCGGAACACAATCCTCACTAATGTTATCACCATATTTGAAAATCACCACAATCAACCTCACTATAGAAATCACCTCAATTCTGACAAAAAAATGCCTCCACCCTCACTAATAGTACCCCTTACCAAAGTCAATGGTAACAACGAATATCATTGCATGTCCTTCCACCAGCTTCTTTCTAATATGTAATGAACCTCTTCACCGCTTGTGGGATAATACTATATGTTCTTGGCTTTGTACGTCGACCAAATATTTAAAGACGATGTATGACATATGATTTTGATTTTAGTTGGTAGACGAATATTTTGACCTTTTAAATTTTTTGTAGTTCGGCTTGATGCTACGGGTCAAATGAGTTTTAGTGTTATTATGAAATGCACATCTACCATACGCCAATTGGCATATGGCACAACTCATGATGCATTTGATGAATGTTTACAAATGGGTGTACATACCTCCCACGATTGAACAAACAATTTCAAAATCTCCAAAATCAAGAAATACACCACCACAATTTTTTCAATGCCAACAAACACAACCACTACCACAATTTCAACAAGAACCACAATTCACCTCTGCAAACATAGTCATCATTCTCCCACTTGCTTCTTGCTCTCATCTGTTCCATGGTAGCATTATCCCCATGATCTTCAGGAATAGTAGAAGTGAGAACAGACACTACATTCATGCTTGTCAGCAGGAACTGCATCTTCTGAAATCAACACCTTCAAACTTTTCCAACTTGGAAAAGTTAGCAGCCATATGTCTCATAACAGCAGCCATTGATTATCACTAAATAGTTTCTATTGATTGTTGGTTAATAGGTGTTACTGTGTTCCAGATTAGGGTTAAGATAATCAATGAGTACCGGATATTCACTTGAAATCGTGGTATCACTTTCCAATTGAAACTATTCGACCCTATGCCTGGGTTACACGAATATCTCTATGGGATAAGACCAAGTGATGTTCTTGTTTTAGGCACAAATAAAGAACAGAATCGTATTCAAGTGTTTAGGGTTTTGTGTTGATCGTTACCATGCAGATGTGTTATGATCTCTATTTATAATAGAGAATACTCAAACCCTAGCCCATGGAATTATGTATAATTAACGGCCCATTAATTATATCATAATACTTTCCATAATAGTAGGAATCAGTGGTTATAATCGAGCAGTACTTTGATCAAGCAGTACTTTGATCAGCAGTACTTTGATCAGCAGTAGAGTCTAGCAGCAGAGCAGAGTCTAGCAGCAGAGTCTAGCAGCAGAGTCTAGCAGCAGAGTCTACTAGTATAACCACAACTGAGTCAGGGTGTTCATGGACCAAATGGGTGTACACTCCGTACCTCCAAACCCATTACCAGGTGTGAACTCATCCCTCAAGTGCACTAAATTTTCCAACATGTATAGCTATAAACTTATACTACTTCTAAATAAAGTTGAATCAAATCGAGCTTGAAAGTATCTTTAACGGCTGAATCAGTCCAACCTAGAAAACAACCATTTAATCGAGTTCAATTCTAAAATAAAGCAAGATCGAATTCATGTCAATGTTTGAGCTTTCGAGTCGAAAGTTAAATGTGCCACCCTAATTCGGCTCATTACACATTAGTCTAAACCTATAATTGATTTCTGAAAAAGAAGTGAACTGTGTGACAAACTAAAAAGTTGGTTTATAGAAGCAATTAGATATAAGTCAAACATGATGAGTAAAACTCATTTTCAGGGCATGCTTCGGTCTTGTTAATATGGATCAAGCATTGCATGTCCTTATCATGAAATTCAAAGTATGACTTTTAATTAAGAGAAAAAATAAAAGACGTAACCAAAGTTTAATATGCTTTTGAATGACATTTCACATGTACGATTTTCTTTTCTACAGCTTGTAGTGGGTCATGGGCTTGGAGTCTTGGACTTGGTCTGGATTATGAGTCGATGAGCCACCTTGATATTATTATATGAACCTATAATATACTTAAGATAGAATATTTAAACTTTGATTATTCAACCTACTTCCTAATGACGATTTTCCAATCTAAAATATGTTATCACTAGTTTAATGATCGACAACTGAATGCTTGACGCATTAAAAGGCACGCACGTAATATCCTCATATAACTGTCAGATAAAAAGAATGTCAATCGAAGTTAATATTATATCTTTCAAATCATTTTTAACACTTAAGAACACTTTCAACATAAAACTACCAACACTCCCTAATTTCTGTTTACTTACAAGTTACAAACTATTACTCTTCGTTGTAGTTTGTCTCCGGAGTAAAGATTTTAATTTCATAGAGTAAAGATTTTCATTTCAATTAGTGTTATACAACCCCTTTGATTCATTTCTAACAAAAAGTTAATTATTGAAATGAATTTGAAGTGTTTGTATCCTCAAATATTTAAATTACTTCACAAACACTTGTATGTCATGAATTGTGTCTTAATTACTTCTTAGTAATCTAAGTCACAGTTATAAGGGAACAACACTCATCGACGATTCACAAACCAAAACAATTGTGTAACAATTCATTTTATATTACTCGTGCTTTTACATCTATCATATAGCTCCACTTAGGAATAAAACATTAACCAAAAATTATTTTTATTTATTTAATTTATAGTGAAATAAGTAGACAACAGGTTGTTGTTATTATTGTGTTAAAAAGTTTTTGCATATATATCCTTTTGAAAATGCATAATTGCATATATATCCAAAGCATGTAAAAAACTATTGTAATATGTGCATCAAAAACTTGTACAAAAGATATATATGCAATTATTCACTTTGGGAGGGATATATATGCAATTCTGCCAAAAAGGAAAATAAGCAATTATAATTAGTAATCTTAAACAACCCCAAAAAATCATCATAGAAGTAGCAAGCTTGATTCACTTTATGTGGCTTTGGATAATCCTACCTTTGTGGTTTATTTTTTAACTTATGTTATCCATTATTTAATTGTAACATAATACGAATTTTGTGAAACAAAAATTTAAAGACGAAATGTATTCTAGTACCTGGGGACGTAACTACTAAGTCTCACAAGACTTTTGGCTAGCACTTAGTAAGAAGTCCCCAAATACTAAAATCTATTTTATTATAAATTGTACTTTCCTAAATGATCATATATGTATATCCAGTTTTGGTTACAATTTCCACCAATGTGGGATACTTAGATGCTAAGTTCTCAAATTTATAACGTCTTTCAAAAGTTCGATTACTTTTTGAGTTTATTTAGTATTCATGTTCAATTTACTCTTCTTTAAAACTGAACTATTTCATTTTTGGTTTACATTGCTCTTCTTTAAAACTGAACTATTTCATTTTTTTTAGAACGGCATCAATATTATTAAAAGAACACTAGCAAGAAGCTAGACAAAAAAATACAATTACTTGGAAGAAATAGCTAAAGAAGGGTCTTGCAACCAAGCAACCCAATTTAAGTTCATCTTTTTGCATCTACCACTAATCCAAAGAAAAGTATAAGTGACAATGTTATCCATGCATAAACTTTTCATTGGTTTTTTCTTGGCGAACAACCTAGCATTTCGGAAGTTCCAAACATGCCACCATAAAGCAAAGAACACCACCTCTAGACAATCTTTTTTCGCCTTGGGCATACTTAGAGACTCAAACCACATATGCCAACCTAAAAAAGAACCGATCGTTGGAATATCAAGTCTCCACCAACGACCCACCTCTACCATCAGATCCACGGCCAAAGAACAACCAAAGAAGAGATGGTCTGTCGATTCTATACCATAATCACACACCCCACACAAAATCGAAGGGACATCAAGCCCCCTATTATACAAATTAACCTTTGTTGCCAATTTGTTAATAGCCAAACGCCAAGCCAAAACATTCACCTTTATAGGAGCTAAAGAAGACCACCTAGTCTGCATATTAGAGCTAGGTAGAATATGCTCATCTATAATGGATCTCGCCGAGGAAACCGTAAAATCACCTGATCCCAATTTTGTCCACCTCCATTTATCGACGGCTGAAGACAGGACCACAGAACCCAATATGGCAGCGAGCTCCTCCCACTGAGACGCCTCAACACCTCCTCTAGGCAAACGCCGAAAAGAGGTGGTCCACCCAAGTTGTGCCATCTTCTCCGCAACAGAAACATTCTTTTGATCTTCCAANCTCCACCAACGACCCACCTCTACCATCAGATCCACGGCCAAAGAACAACCAAAGAAGAGATGGTCTGTCGATTCTATACCATAATCACACACCCCACACAAAATCGAAGGGACATCAAGCCCCCTATTATACAAATTAACCCTTGTTGCCAATTTGTTAATAGCCAAACGCCAAGCCAAAACATTCACCTTTATAGGAGCTAAAGAAGACCACCTAGTCCGCATATTAGAGCTAGGAAGAATATGCTCATCTATAATGGATCTCGCCGAGGAAACCGTAAAATCACCTGATCCCAATTTTGTCCACCTCCATCTATCGGCGGCTGAAGATAGGACCACAGAACCCAATATGGCAGCGAGCTCCTCCCACTGAGACGCCTCAACACCTCCTCTAGGCAAACGCCGAAAAGAGGTGGTCCACCCAAATTGTGCCATCTTCTCCGCAACAGAAACATTCTTTTGATCTTCCAAAGCATATATCCTATTGAATCTGGACCTGAAAGTAACATCACCAAACCAGATATCATTCCAGAAATCAGTATTAGAACCATTCCCCACTCTTTTAGAGCAAAAAACTAGCAAATTAATCCCTTTACTTTTCAAATCTTCTATTGACTTGACTATATTACACCAGATTGAGTTATGAGAGTAGACAAGCAAGCTACTATTGTTGGAACCATTCATTCCATGAACCGCTTTGACTACTCTGACCCACAACGCCTCTGGATCAGTTAAAAATCTCCACACCCATTTAAACAACAAAGCACGATTAAGAGCAAACATACTATTAACTCCCAATCCCCCATATTGCTTGGCAGAAAGAACCGTCTTCCAAGCCACCCACGTCATTTTTTTCTCATTTTCATCAGCTCCCAAAAAAAATCTGTTACGCAAAGCCTCTATGTTCTTTAAAACACCCTCCGGAGCCTTGAAAAGCGACATGTAAAACGTAGGAATTGCCCCAAGTACTGATTTAATAAGTGTTAGGCGACCCCCAATAGACAAGGTTTTCGCCTTCCAATTGGAAAGTTTGGAAGTAACCTTGTCAACAACACATTTCCACGACTTCAGTTTGGTCATATTCTCACCTACCATTAGACCAAGATATACGAAAGGAGGTTTAACGGGTTCACATCCAGCATACATCGCCATTTGCTGGACATCATTAAACTAGACTCCAAACCCCAAAAGTTTGCTCTTTTGCATATTTATAGACATCCCCGATGCAAGATGGAAAATATGTAGGAGATTAACAACATCATCCACATTCTCTTTGCTCCAACTCCCTACAAAATGGCATCATCTGCATAAAAAAGATGTGAAATAGTGACATTGTTCGCCTCACCAATACATAAGCCCTGAAGCATGTCTCTATCCATGACTCGTTGAATCATAATGTGCAGGCTCTCCATCACCAAAATGAACAAAAAAGGAGAAAGAGGATCGCCCTGCTTCAGACCTCTATGGAAACAGAACTCCTCCGTTGGAGAGCCATTAACCAATACAGACGCCATGGCAGATTGAAGACTCCCGCTCACCCAACTTCTCCATCTACTACCAAAGCCAAAGTTCTTTAGAATTTCATCTAAAAAATCCCATCTGACAGAATCATAGGCCTTTAGAAAATCGACCTTGAAAACATATGCTTTCTCCTTTTTAGCTTTACACCAGGCTGCAATCTCATTAAGTATAAATGGGCCATCAAGAATCTGTCTTCCTTTAACGAAAGCAGATTGCTCCTTGCTAATTAAATAATCAATAACCGTCGACAATATGTTAGCTAATATTTTACCAATTATTTTATATTGGCATCCTATTAGACTAATAGGTCTAAAATCTTTAACAAACTTGGCTTGCTGGACTTTTGGAATAAGAGCTATAAACGAAGCGTTGCATCCTCTAGGGAACACACTTGTATTAAAAAACTCCATCACAGCAGCCACAACATCATGCTCCAACAAATACCAGAATTTCTTAAAAAATTCAAACGTATAACCGTCTGGACCCGGCGCCTTGTCTGAGCCACAATCCCAAACTGCTTTCTTAATTTCTTCGTAGTGACATCCCCTTCGATTTCCATGTTTTGATCCCCACTCAGAACACGAGGATACACTCCCTCAAATTGGGGACGATCCCAATCAGGAGATGCAAAACGTTCTGCAAAGTGTTTTTTGAATTCATGTTTCACTAACTTTGGTTCTTCAATCCAAACTCCATCACTAAAAACCCCACGGATAGCCAAATTCCTTCGTTTTTTATTGATTATACCATGGTAGTACCTGCTATTTTCATCACCTTCAATCGCCCATTTAATCTTGGCTTTTTGGATCAAATCAAAAGTATCTTTTTTATCTATCTCTGCCAATTCTTTCGCCAAGGTTGATCTTGCTACTACATCAGTCGAGGACCCCTCCCCCTATCCATTTTTTTTATCAATCTCCACCACCTTTGCCCCTAAATCTTTCTTTTGTCTCATTCTATTCTTTATTTTTTCCGAACTCCACAACTTCAAGCATTCTTTTAAACGCTTCATTTTTTGTTTTAAAATCACCATAGCACTACTATGGTCACATCCATCAGCTTTCCACGAATTTTCAACAACCTGCATAAAATCATCTTCAAGAAACCAAGAGTGAAATAAACGAAAGGGAGTTGGCCCATAGTCGATTTGCAACTCCCTGAGAAGAATCGGTCTATGATCTGAAAGATGCTTGTCAAGGATCACCCCAGACAAGTTTGGAAGCTCGCCCAACAAGCCTTCAGATACGAGGAATCTGTCTAGTTTGCTCATTTTTCCAGCCACCTTGTCCGACCAAGTAAAAGCATATCCTCCCAAATAAACATCTATCAGACCTGCATGTTCAATAAAATCATTAAAGTTGTCTGCTTGGCGCCTTTGGAAAACCGAACCATGCCTTTCATAATCAAACCGAACCACATTAAAATCCCCCATTATAATAGTTTCACCATGCCATTGCGACATAAAACCCAAAATTCGATCCCAAAGCAACTTTTTCTCATTTGTATCTTGTGGAGCATACACATTGATAAACATAAAAGGTTTATTTGCCCCAACCCACACCCCTTCTAACAAAACAAACGACTCGTCCACCACTCTCTTGCTACATTGAAAAAACGCCTTATCCCAAATACACACAATACCCCCCGAAGCACCTCTAGCAGGACTATAAGAATACTCAAAGAAAGAACTCCCCCATAACAACCTAGCAAGCATAGGAGAAATATTAGCCTTTTTTGTTTCTTGAATAGCTAAAAAATTTACCCTATTAGTATTACATAGCTTGCAAACCCACTTCTTTTTCACCATCCTCCCTAAACCTTGAACATTCAAAGATAGAATATTCATTGGAACATTTCATTCCCTCCTACCTTCTTCAATACAATTTTTAAATCTTTTTCACATCCCGCCATCTTAAAACCCATCGCTTGACCCATCTCAATAAACTTGTTAAAGTTTTCTAACAAGGAGAACCCATCAACTGGTGGTTTCGGTTGTGACATAGAATCATAATGGTATGATTGAGATACACCCAAATCTTCTTTCAACGGACCTATGACAGAATTACAGTCATCATCTTCCTCCTCACCAACACGATTATTACCTGAATCAAATGATTTTGTTGTATTATCTCCCAAAACCGAAGCATGCCCCAAAGGTAGACTCCCATCTGGTCTCTCCCTTTTATCATTTCTGAATTCCTCATTGGGAGATTGACTAACCTCCTCGCTTCGCTGATGTTTTACTTGCTGTTCCGGATTGACGTGATCATGAGGAGGTGTAAATCCAGGAGGATAAAGAGGATCTTCGCCCTCATAAATAGAAGTCATGTGTTCTTTTCTAGTTGCATGTTGGTTGATAAGATCATTCAACCCAAATGGGTCTTCCGACTTTAAATTGTCATCATTGTTATTAGCCACTTCATACGAGTCTGCCACGACTTCCACCTCATCATCTTCCTTGTCCCATAAATGTTATCGGCCATGTCATCTGCCTCTTTAAAAGATTTTTTACCTTCCACATTAATCTTTTCCTTCCCAAGATTTACCTCATCAACAAAGTCAGGTATCCATCCCGTGATCTCCTTTGCTCTAACCCGTATTAGCTTTCCTTCAAAAATTACCTTAAATGAATCCCAAATAATATGTGGTAAACATGTTTTGACACACATTCTAACACTATAGCGATTAGTGCCCTTAGCATCTTCAAAGTGAACAAGTTCACCCCATTGTCTTGCCACCCTAGCAAATGTATTTTTTGACCAAAGAAAAAGGGGAACGCCTTCAACATCAATCCACGCAACCCTTTCTTTAACCTCAAAATCCCGTTTCCATTTGTCAATTTTTGCGAACCAAGAACCCACTCCTTGATGTTTCTGAAATTTCTCACATGCTTGATCATTGAGAAAAGTAATGGCAACCCAAAATCCTCCCAAGTACTGAAATCGCAAATTCTCAAATCCTTCATTAGCACATATGTTTTTGATATTCTGAAGAGATCCGAACTCCTTCACACACGCAACAAGAGTGAATCTCTCATCAACCACGTTCAAACATTCATGATCCAATACGATACATGGTTCATTCACATTACAATCTCCATTACCATTTACCCTTTTTTCACCTCTAAGTACATCAGCATAATACATTGGTTTTGCCTGGTTGTCAACAACCCGTGTATTAGAACCACCTGGATTAGTTTCTTTAGGCATTTCGTCCTTCCTCAATTTATTGCTATGATTACGATCAAACCTAGCAATGTTAGCAATCAACCTATTCCTCCCAATCCATATTGTGCATAGTTTTTCTACAATAGTATGAATATCTCCTACCTTAACAAATCGTACAAAGGCAAATGGTTTACCAAGTTGTGATAACTTATTTGGAATGAATACATCATTCACTACACCAACACGTTCACATGTCTGTCTAAGTTCACGGATAGTAAAGTGAGAAGGAAAATTGGTTACATAAACATTATGAGATACCTTTGCGTTTAAGGTTTCATTTGTAACCTTATAATTGCCCTGGTCATTGACCCGTGGCCCCATTCGATCAAACACGCTTTTTCTAACCGTGTTACCCTTCCGATTTGTCACCGTTTTCCACTCCATGTAATTATATTGTTACGCAGCAGCAACTATCTTAACAACCACACCCTCAATCATTTTAACACCAGCAAATAGATTTGTTGACTATAGACTCCTCAGTTGATTCCAATGAAATTTGTCATATTTCCATTCAATCAGTGGAACAAAGTCTGGATAAATCACATCGTTGCAGGACCAAATAACACGATAAAATAATCGCCTTCCTGTGATGACATGATTGAAAAACTCTTGTGAAAATCTCAGATCCGAAGAAAATAAATAACAATCGCTGCTTAGGTTTTTTCAAATTGGGTTGAATTGATAACAACGAACTATTTCATTTTTGGTTTACATTCACATGAGGGATCACTAAACAAATGTGTCATTTCTTCAAATCATGTTATTTTTGAGCTATGAACATTTTGGTTACGTACTAGTTTAGTTTCAACATAAAACTACTAACACTCTCTAATCCTATCATGGACATTTCAGTTTACTTACAAACTATAAGTGTCGTTGTAGTTTGCCTCTCATAAGAGTAAAGATTTTCATTTCAATTAGTGTTTTACAAGTCTTTTGATTCATTTCTAACAAAAAGTTAATTATTGAAATGAATTTTCAATGTTTGTATCCTAAAATAGGGTTAATTTCACAGATAGGTAACGAACTTTCATAAATTTCTAATGTTGGGTAATGAACTCTCAAAAATACTAATATAACCAACAAAACTTGTTGAAACCGTTAATGTTATGCAATATGTCCTATTTTTGCAACTCGTAACCGGCTAAATCAGTCACCACCTAAAAAAAGTCATTTTTTATTAAAACACTTTGACCAAACATATATAATAACTTTAGTCAACCTTCACTTTACCAAAAATGTTTTCCCCCAATTTTCACAAGAACCCTAATTCCCAGTTCAACAACCCTATTGATTATTTACTTATAATGAGATCCTAGTATTGAATTATTGTTACGTAGCTTAAGTCTTAACTGTTGTGTTCCAAATATTGAAATATACGATGAGTCAGCAAGGAAAAGAGACATGGATCACTGATTCTGAACTTGAGGATTACAAAGACAAGTATTATCGGGAATTATGGGACGGGCGGTTCAAAGTTTGGCATTCAGAGAAGATTTTAGTGTGTCCCTACAGTCCGGGTAGCAGAGAGTCAGAGACTACAGTCAGAGTGACCTCCTCAGGCACGCAAATCGAATTGCGACAGAATCAAAAAGCGTTGGTTTTAAAGATACGGCCAGGCACTTGGGCTTAATAGAGTAGTTAGAGAGGACCTTATTGAGAAAATAGAGTCTCTTGAATCAACTAAAAATAAGCGAAACACTGATGAAGAGCTAGTCCTTTAGCCGTGGGTGGCTGTGGTCAATACTTTGGTGAGAGTGGTAAGAAGCTAAAAGATGAGTGGATAAAACAAGGTTACAACCCAGTCAAAGTTCATCCTCTGTGGAGTTGGAGGGGTCATTCAGGAGTTGTGGTGGTTGAATTCGGGAAGAAATGGGATGGATTTAGTTATGCTATGATGTTTGTGAAGGCTTTCCAAGTAGACAGACATTGGAGGGAAGATTATTATGATAGGCATACGAGTAAAGATGATAAGTTGTATGCGTGGCTTGCTAGAGATAAAGATTATAACTCTAATAGTCTTTTTGGTGATTATCTCAGGAAGAACGGGGATTTAAAGACTCTTGTTGCTATGTTAAAAGAAAATGAAGTAAAAACTACTAAACTTATTATGGGGATGGAAACTATGATTGATGAAAAGAGGGAAAAAAACGGAAGACATCGTGAGTTTTATTAGCAGGACATATAGTGAGATTAAAATTGTTGTGAAAGAGAAAGAGGTGGAGAAAGAAGGAAAAGGAGGATATAAGTGTTTATCTAACGTCACATGTGGTCTCATAAGCTTAAACGGTCATATAGCATAACATTGAAGGTTTCAACAAGTTTCGTTGATTATATTAGTATTTTTGAGAGTTCGTTACCTAACATTAGAAATATATGAAAGTTCATTACCTATNAGTTATGCTATGATGTTTGTGAAGGCTTTCGAAGTAGACAGACATTGGAGGGAAGATTATTATGATAGGCATACGAGTAAAGATGATAAGTTGTATGCGTGGCTTGCTAGAGATAAAGATTATAACTCTAATAGTCTTTTTGGTGATTATCTCAGGAAGAACGGGATTTGAAGACTCTTGTTGCTATGTTAAAAGAAGATGAAGTAAAAACTACTAAACTTATTATGGGGTTGGAAACTATGATTGATGAAAAGAGGAAAAAAAACGGAAGAAATCGTGAGTTTTATTAGCAGGACAGATAGTGAGATTAAAATTGTTGTGAAAGAGAAAGAGGTGGAGAAAGAAGGAAAAGGAGGATATAAGTGTTTATCTAACGTCACATGTGGGCTCATAAGCTTAAACGGTCATATAGGATAACATTGAAGGTTTCAACAAGTTTCGTTGATTATATTAGTATTTTTGAGAGTTCGTTACCTAACATTAGAAATATATGAAAGTTCATTACCTATCTGTGAAATTAAACCCCTGAAATATTTAATTACTTCACAAACACTTGTATGTTATGAAATTGTTTCTTAATTAAACCTCAAGGGGTGACTCAGCAGTAAAAGTACTAACCTTCTAAAGAGGAGGTAAAGGGTTTGAATCCAATGGGGAGAAAATTAATCTTTTTGAGGCCACGAAGGTTCACCTGCGCTGACTCTAAGCTATCCAAAAAGATAATCGCTCATGGATTAGTTGGCTCAAAATGTCGAGTCGGAAACCCAAATTTAAAAAAAAAAATGTGTCTTAATTACTAGTACTTCTTAGTAATCTAAGTCACAGTTATAAGGGAACAACACTCACCGATCCAAACTTTACTCTTTCGTCACGTCACTTCTTAACATCATCAACTATTCACAAACAAAAACAATTGCGTAACAGTTCGTTTTATATTACTCGTGCTGAATAAAACATTAACCAAATATATATTTTTTTATTTAATTTATAGTGAAATAAGTAGATAACAGGTTGTTGTTATTATTATTATGTAAAAAAAGAATAAGCAATTATAAATTTATAATTAGTAATCTTAAACAACCCCAAAATCATCATATAATAGAAGTAGTAAGCTTTTTATGTGGCTTTGGATAATCCCTACCTTCGTGGTTTATTGTTTAACTTGTATTATCCATTATTTAATTGTGACATAATACGAATATTGCGAAACAAAAATTTTAAGACGAAATGTATTCTAGTACTTGTAAACATCATTGCTAAGTCTCGCGAGCTTTTTGGCTAGCACATAGTAAGAAGTCCCAAGTACTAAAATTTATTTCATTCTAAATTGTTCATTTCTAAATGATCATACATGTATATCCAGTTTTGGTTTCAATCTCCACCAATGTGGGATGCTTAAATGCTAAGTTCTCAAATTTATAACGTCTTTCAAAAGTTGCATTACTTTTCGAGCTTATTGACCATATATGATTCATGTTCAATTTGCTCTTCTTTAAAACTGAAGTATTTCTTGATGTCGGTATAACTACTGAACTTTCCCAGAATGATAGGGTTAATCTGCAAAGCTTTTTTAAGGATGTTGCTCGTCGAGATGGTGCCATTGCATCAAGGGCCACACTGAGGCTATCAAAACAACCAAACTGTCACAGTCCTCAAGCCTTTTATAAAGGTAAATCGATTTACATTGGGTTGTATGTCGTTATATATGTTGATGCTAATGGGAAATTTTTGTGTTAATAGGAAGTGAAAGAGTCATTTGATTATTAAGGTACACCAAAAGGGCGTGGTGTACACCCTGCTGATTGCATGCATCAATTGCTAGAGCAAGTGAGGCGTCATCAAGTCAATGTGGATGGAAATGTTTTTACACTCATGGTTACAACATCGGTTCTAGAGGTAATTAGTCATTTTTGCAGTTGCAACTTTTGATAAAACTGTAGAAGAGTCAGATGGGTCAGTTTTTGTAAGGATGGGTTATAAATTTTGGTTTTATTGTTCTTGTTGTAGGGTTGGCAAAGGAAGCTCGATCCAGATTATGATATCATGCGTACGTTGCAAAAGCTAGTACTTAAAGATCGAAGACTGGGCAAAATCACAAACCTACACAATTGAAGGACTGATGGGTCCGTAGACACACGATAATTAGTTTATTTGGATAGAAATAGTTGGTTAGACCATGATTGTGGATAGTTCGTTTAATCTTTTTTATGAGAATTGTATTGATCATTGAACTTTTTTCTTTTAATATATTCACCGGGTATCAACCCTTTACCCAAAAAAGAATTGTATTGCTCAACTAAATTTTGAGGTGAAAGTTTTTGTTGACGAGCCGCAAAGTTCTAGACATAGAAGCGATAGATAATGTATAAACAATCCCTCCCGTATATCTTTCCGACAATCCCACTATCAGTTTGTTCAGCAAATTAAGTCGAAATTGCTCATTTATGTTGCAAGTCAAGTTGGTATAATCATGTTATAACCCACAAACAATATGTCCATTACAATGAATAAACGTTTTAGAAACATAACAGCACCTGTTTAAACCAATCCATAAACATATTATTGACATTTCAGCTGAAATTCTATTGTATATAACTATCATCTACCCACATATATCAATACATTAGTGTTCTATAGAAACCATTGACACCATAATTCACAGCTACCCTCTCTAACTAAACTATTACACATATAGCCGGGTCTTGGCCGGAAAATAAATTACTTGGAAAAAAATAGTATTTAAAAATAGTTTTTTATTGTTTAACACTTGCATAACATTAAATTTTGTTTTTATTATTTTTTTACTCTCTCCTTGCTGGTGATGCTCATAGTTAGGCTCAATCTGAAAATATGTGTTTTTTTTTTTTTTTTTTTTTTTTTTTTTTTTTTTCCCTCTCTCTAAACAATTACTTTAAGCCTTAAAAGTTGTAATTGTTGGTTGGTAAGCAGTTAATAATACATGCATACTCAAAATTTCTTACATAAGAGGAAATCAAATCTTAAACCAATTTGTAACCACTTTATATAATCTTGCAAGATTTTTAATATTATTATGTATAAATCGCTCTAGGCCTTTCGGAACTTCAAAACGGCCCTAGTGTGCACGACAAAGGCGCTTATCTGAGTTTAGTTCAAAAAGATCAAAATGGTGATAAAACATAAAGACAAAAGTGATAAAAATTTGTATCGATTTGAATTAGATTGAGTATCGATTTTATAATTGATTTGATCGTAAACATGCTGTGAAATAGATAAAGATCGTAACCCTAGAGTGGAGAGTCTCTTAACTCTTAAGTTAAGCTATGTCAACTTCCCCTATATGTATATCTATAAAATCATAGTACTTCTTAATTAAGTTGAATCAAATTGAGCTTGAAAGTGTTGAGTTGGTTCACATAATTTGATTATTGTTATTAATGGTATCCTTAAACGATTCGTGCGACTCGGTCCAAGCTAGAAAACAACCATTTAACCGAGTTCAATTCTTAAAATTAAGCAAGATCAAGCTCAAGTCAAATTTTGAGCTTCTAAGTCTTAAAATCAAGTCGAGTTTTAAAATTTGCCGCCTTGATTGAGTTCGTTACACATTAGTCTAAACCTATAATTGATTTTTGAAAAAGAAGTGAAATGTGTGACAAATTGAAAAGCTGGTTTATAGAAGCATATTAGATAATAAGTCAAACATGATGATTGATGAGTATAACTCGTTTTCAGGGCATGCTTCGTTCTCGTTAAATATGGATCAAGCATTGCATGTCCTTATCATGAACGATATTCAAAGTAACTTTTTAATTAAGAAAAAAATAATAAAAGCCATAAGCAAAGTTTAATATGCTTTTGAATGACATTTCACATGTACGATTTTCTTTTCTATAGCTTGTAGTGGGTCATGGGCTTGGAGTCTTTGGACTTGGTCTGGATCATGAGTCGATGAGCCACCTTGATATTTATATGAACCTATAATATAGTTAAGATAGAACAAGGAATTCGATACCCGCCGCGTTGCGGCGGGCGTTTTTATGTTTTTTTTATTTGTCGTTATCGTTTTTGTTGATACAAAAGTTGGGCGTTCCTTGTTTGGGTTCCTTTCCTCGTATCAATTGGTTGATATTGCTTGAGACCTGCGCACTAAGAAAGCAACAGACACCGTTAGGCTTATCGAGGGATTGTCTCCCCCGATTATCCTCCGGCGTGAGAGTAAGTAATCGTGTTTTAGGGTTGTGAGGAGTTAGGGTTTGTAAGTCGTACCTTTGTGAGAGTCATAATGCCCTCTATATATAGACACGAATCCTTGTTGGTTTCGTGTTCCGCAAACCTTGGTATGTCCCGCGTATCGCGGGTATTTGATATACATCCTATAATTAGGAGATATCGTTTATTCACATTCCTAAATAATCATTGGGCTTGGGCCTCGTGGGCCAAAGCCGTCTAATTGATAGTCCAATTAGTATGAAACTGGCCCACGCGTAGTGGGCTTGCGTGTGGGTATTGTTTACCAAACGGGTTCATGACCCGGTGTAGACTATACGTCATCAGTTTTGTTGTCGTAGTTTGTTGTTATTTTTGAAATTGATATGTTAGGTTTTAATGCATTTTTTGTATTTACTTTTCATTTTGCATAAATCATTTCGGATATAATATCTTTAATGCAAACATCATCTGCAAAAGGTTTAAAAATTATATTCCAAACCACTTTATCTATTTGTTATCTATAAAAACTAATGCCAAGAACCATTGTAAAATGCTCAGATATCAATTTGCACTTTTGATGATAGGCTAAACTACAAATAGAATGGGCTGACATTGCCATTTCATATATTCACTATGATTATATGATGCGCTTTGTTTGACTAAGGCTATAGCTTTATACATTTTTCTTAAAAGTGCATATTTGGTGGTGATGTTATGCGAAATGCTGACTATCTCAAACTCCTATCAATATCTCACAATTGCATAATACATGCTTCGATTGATGAACATGTTGATGCAAACAACTGTTTGCATTCCATGGAGATATCAGAAGAAGGTCATGTTTAATCCAAGAAATGAAAATAAAACACATGCACTTGGTAAGTTGGTAATGATGTCAATATTTGATGTTCTAACCGGGTTGAATGGCTATGTGTTACCCTAGTTCTTTGTTCTTCAATTTCGAAATAAATATGTCATTTAATTTAGTATTATCATAAATTGTTAGCTTGTGGTTAATTTATACACTAAACACAAAATATATTTCTCAAATGAATAAATATTTCGTCATATATATATATATTTTTTAATTATATCTACTTGTTTCAGTTTCAATCAGTGGCGGACCCAAGCATGGACTTTGGGGGGCGGTGCCCTCCACGACTCGCCGAAAAAATTCAGATTTTAGCATAAAAATTTTTTTTGGGGACCTTTCTATTAAAGTGCACCCCTTCAAAAAAATCAAATTGCCCCCACCTTGAAGCCAAAAATGTAAAAACCTTAGCTTTTAGTGTAAAAAAAATAAAAATTATGACCTTTTTATTAAAGTGTATCACGAATTTTATCAAAATAAATTTTTTGCCCCCCGTCTTGGAAAATCCTGGGTCCGCCACTGGTTTCAATATGGTATTGACATGCGTGATGTAAAAATTTGAAAATATGACAATGTAAGTTTTTTATTATATCTACTGCGCATGGTTTAGTTACTCAATACACCAATACTAAACGTCATTACGTGTACGACTATTAGACACGTAATTCATTTGGTCTGAAATGAAAAGTTGTAAAAACTTCAAAAAGTACGACATAATAATATACAATAGTCCACGTAGAATAGTGGAAGGGGTCATTCAACGGCCGAAGTCAAACGATACATTTTTCTATTTGTATTATAGTAGTACACTACAAAACGGGCCAGAAACATGGGCCAAAGCAAACGGTGAACTGGACTATATAGTTGGGCTGTTGTAAAAATAATTTTTTAATGGTTTGGTCGGCGCAATGCCGTATAGTATATATAGGTAATTACTTCTTAAGTTTTTTATTTTTTATTTTATTTTTTTTGAGCGTCGGTGATTTTATTGAAACTAGCAAGAAGCTAGAAAAAAAAACATAAAAAGAAATTACATACCCGAACTAAGAAGAGATGGGTTTTGAAGCCAACCAACCCAACTCAAGTTTTTGGATCTATATCTAATATTGACCCACACAAACGACTACGTTACAAATTTATCAAAAAATAAATTGTTCTTTTGGTCTTACCTTTCCAAACACACATGCGTTTCTATGACACCACACATGCCACCATAGTGACAAGAACGTTGTTTCCAAAAGCTGCTTTTTGCACCTTATGTAACCGAAGAGCCAAGAACCAATCTAACCATTGTTGATAGCACCTTGTCTCCGGAATATGAATATCCCACCACCTTTCAAACATTTTATATACCTGAGAAACAAATGAACACTCAAAGAAAATATGGCTTGTTGATTCGGTACACTCCCCACATACAGGACATAGAACCGATAGAATATCAATGCCACGAGCATCCAAGTTCACACGAGTTGGCAATTTATCAATCGAAAGTCTCCAACCCATAACATTCACTTTAATTGGTACTAACTTACTCCACCTGGTAACTTTAGTGTCCGAAATCAGTAACTTTTTATCAATGGCCAAACGAGCAGATTTCACAGTGAAGTTACCCATCCCCCTCCAAGATCCACGTCCAACGATCCTCCATCGGGGAGAGACAAACCGAAGATAACATCTTTTGCATCGTTGTCCACTGCTCACTTTCTACGCCCCTCTCGGTGCTCGACGTAACGAACTTGTACAATTTCCATGAGCTTTCTTGAAAGCCACCGTAGCGTACTTCTCCGTTTCCAAAGCATACACTCTTGGAAATCTATCCTTTAAGGAGTTGTCTTCGTACCAAATATCTGTATTGATCTAAGTCATAGTTATATAGCTCCACTTTACTCATCGATCCAAACTTTACTCTTCTGTCACGTCACTTCTTATTATCATCAACTACTCACAAACAAAAACAATTGTGTAACAATTCATATAGCTCCACTTAGGAATAAAACATTAACCAAAATTATTTTTATTTAATTAATTTATAGTGAAATAAGTAGATAACAGGTTGTTATTTTATAAAAAAGGAATAAGCAATTATAATTAATAATCTTTAAACAACCCCAAAATCATCATAGAAGTTGCAATCTTTTTATGTGGCTTTGGATAATCCTACCTTTGTGGTTTATTTTTTTAACTTATATTATCCATTATTTAATTGTAACATAATACGAATATTGTGAAACAAAAATTTAAAGACGAAATTTATTCTAGTACCTGAGGACGTCACTTCTAAGTCTCGCAAGACTTTTGGCTAGCACTTAGTTAGAAGTCCCCAAATACTAAAATCTATTTTATTATGAATTGTTCTTTAGTAAATGATCATACATGTATATCCAGTTTTGGTTACAATTTCCACCGATGTGGGACTTAAATGCTAAGTTCTCAAATTTATAACGTCTTTCAAAAGTTGGATTACTTTTCGAGTTTATTGACCATATATGATTCATGTTCAATTTGCTCTTCTTTAAAACTGGAGTATTTCATTATACTAAAAAACAGCAGAACTTTAATACATACAGTTAAGAGTTTTTCCTGTACTTTTAGCACTATGTTGATTTAGAGAATACATATAGTGCCGACATTTTATATGCTCAAACGAAATACAAGTAAATGTAACTTGAACAACATTTTCTTAACCCACATGAACAATTCATATCCAAAGTGGCTTAACGTTAAGGCATCTCAAATGTCTTATGACATACATTAGTTTGACCCTTTTTGGGTAAATATCTTGGATTGTGATGGTTTAGGAAGAGTTCACAAACCACGACGTTAATGACAATTACGCGATTTTGTCACATTTATCTGAGAAAAAAGACAAACTTTATGCAAGTAACTTGAAAACCAAACGATCATGCGTTCACTTTATATCACTAGTAAGGTATCCGCCGCTTACCGCGTTGCGGCGGCGGGTACCCTGTGATTAAAGTCCTGACACAAACAAAATAGCAATAACGAGCTAATAAACCTGAGAAAAAAAAGAAGAAGAAAATGATTCTGTTCCAGCTCGGTTAATCCGTTTTTATCGGTTCTGGGAGTTCTCTCATGTTTGTTTTCGGACGGCTTTTATTAACTAGCCGAATCGGCAGTGACTCCGATTCCCGATTAAACCCGTTGGTTCGGACCGGTTTTTAAAATCATATGTACCATCAACTTGTTTTCATATAAATTGTATGCTGCTTTGTGTGTTTTCGTTAGTTTGTACAATATGTATAATAACATGTTTTTGTCATTGTAGGGGTGTTTTAGAAATAACATTTATTAGGTATTTATTGCAGGGTTGTTACAAGTTTACAAATTTAACACACTTAATTTTCAAGATATAACTTTATTTTTTATTACTAGTAAGTGCGTTGCTTAAAATTTTAAGCCTTTTATTTTGAGAATGTCCAAAATACATTATAAAGTAGTATAGATAAATACATCTAAAAACTTTTTCCTAGTATGGTTCAATTACACAAGCCCATTACTTATACGCCAAATTCAAGCCTATTATTACTCCTCCCGAAAGTAAGCCCAATCCAACAAAACTAAAATTCTCTTGAGTTACTTTGACATGAGATGACTCTAAAGGCCGCGTCTGGAGTTGCGCAAACAACTGTTATCCAACTGCTGTGGTACGATGCCTAACTCGTGACAGTAGGACAAACATAACCAGAATGTTTGACGGGCATATTATGTACGAATCGTACAAAACCGAGGGTGGATGACACATGCTCGCTAGATAATGCACGTGTAACTTGCCCACAACCATTGATCAATCACTATAAGTTTTCTCAAAACCTTAGATATCTCCCTGTTAGAAGTATCACAAACTAGAAAATAATTCACTTTCTTCTCTAACATTGCAAACGCTTATTCACACTAAGTGAATAATAAATCATCTACACATCGTTAATTCGTTTAGTGTTACCACGACTATAGAGAAACACTATTCTCACAGGCTACTCACCGTTCTTAACTGGAAACCAAATAAAAGAATTTAAAATTTAATACTATATTATTATTATTTTTTAAAACAAGATTCGTTGTGATAAATACTCTATTCCATAAATAACCGTTTTAGAGATAAACACACCTTCTCCCGCCCTAACTATCATAGAAGCAAGTAAATTATTATTCTTAATCAGCATCAAAATTACCATTTAAGTAGTAAGCTTGATTCGTTTATGTGGCTTTGGATAATCTTACCTTTGTGTGTTTTGTTTTACTTATATTATCCGTTATATTGTAACATAATATAAATTTTGCGAAAAAAAAAAATTAAAGACGAAATGTATTCTAGTACTGAAGAAACTATTTTCAAGTTACAAGCTTTTTCGCTAGAACTAGAAAGAAGTCCTTAAGTACTAAAATCTATTTTAGTCTAAATTGTTCATTTCTAAATGATCATACATGTATATCCAGTTTTGGTTACAATCTCCACCAATGTGGGATACTTAGATGCTAAGTTCTCAAATTGATAACGTCTTTCAAAAGTTAGATTACTTTACAAGTTTATTGACTATTCGATTCATGTTCAATATGTCTTCTTTAAAAGTGAAGTATTTCATTTTCGGTTTACATTCAAATGAGGGGTCACTAAACAAATGTCTCATTTCTTCGTACCATATTTGGTATGCTACCCGGAATCACTATGAATATTAGTTTGATTGTAGGGAGTTATGGGATTGAAGATATCATTTCCAATATTTTCGTTTGGTATACAACTTGTGGTATGCATATCAAATAGTAGTTCACATCCAAGTGAGTGAAATGACTATATGATAACAATTAAAAAGATGGGCTCACTGGAATGTGTAATAAAAGGTACCTCTCACTAGTGGAATGGATCTATAGGTGTTCTAGTTTAGTTCAAGTCTTACAATTGAGTCGAGTTATAAAATGTGCTGCCTTAATTGAGTTCGTTACTCATTAGTCGAAACCTATAATTGATTTTTGAAAGACAAACTAAAAAGCTGGTTTATATAGAATCAATTAGATATACTCATGATGAGTTTAAGTGTATAACTCATTTTCAGGACATGTTTCGGTCTTATTCATATGGATCAAACATTGACTCAATCTCGAATTTTTTAAACTCGCCTTTGAACAATTCTATTATTCACATATTTTAGGTCCAATAAAATTAGTTATTCATACACCAAGAGAAAATAGGCCAAGTTTTCTCATTGAATTCGTTTATGAACAAAAGTAATAGATCAGTTAGCACGAAGAGAAAATATTCTTGGTGCTAACTGATCTATTACTTTTGTTCATAAACGAATTCGGTCGTTGAATCGTTAATATTCACTCCTATTTGTTTAAGGGGCAATTACATATATACCCAATAAAACTTACATATTTGCATATATACCCAAAACAAGCTTAAAAATCATTGTACATTGTGCATTAAAAATTTGTATTTTGAGGAAATATGCAAATATATTCATGTTTCAGTGGGTATATATGCAATTCTCCAGTTGTTTAAATTCTTAACAAAAAAAATTATCCTTTTTAATGATTTATATCTGGATAATTTTGTGAGTGATATTTGGGGAATGCCCTTTGAAATGCAATTTGATCTGGGTTGTTTATTTTGTAGCTGGGTGTTTGAGATCCAGATATAATTTAGGGGTGTTTGTTTAAGCTTATAGAAAGGCTTATGAGTTATTTGGTTTTCGGCTTATGTTTCATAAGCTCACTTTTAGGCTTGTTTTGAAACTTTTCAGCTTATATAAGCTTATCATGTCCAAAAAAAAGTTATATAAACCGAAAATCTTCAAATACGCCTAAGAATAAGCCTGTGTCCATAAAAAAAAGTTATATCCACTTTTGGCTATATTCTCCACCAATGTGGGATAGTTAGATCCTTTCTCAAACTCTTTCAAGTTCCCAACTTTCTTGTGTCATTTAAAAGTTGGATTACTTTCGAGTTTGTTGACTGAGATATGATTTATGTCCAATTTTTACTTCTTTAAAACTGGAGTATTTCGTTTATGTTCTTACATTCAAATAAGGAGGGATCACTACAACAAAATACATCATTTGTTCATATCATATTATTTTAAAGGGAAAATCACAAAAATAACCAATTTTTCAAACTTATTTAAGAAAATCACCAATTGTTTTTTCAAAAAGCAAAACTACCCATGAAATCCAAAAAAAAACTCGAGTCTTTGCGAAATCTTAAAAAATCGAAATTTTTCGATATTTCTTTAAAATATCGAAAATTTTCGATATTTTTATCTAAAATTTTTGATTTTTTTATCTAAAATTTTCGATATTTTTATCTAAATTTTTCGATATTTCTTAAAAATATCGCAAATGCTCGAGTTTTTTGCTGATTTCATTGGTAGTTTTGCTTTTTGGAAAAACAATTGGTGATTTTGTGATATATGTTTGAAAATTGGTTGTTTTTATGAACATTTTGGTTGAATACTAGTCTAGTTCATTATATACCAATTGAATTAAAGCAAGCATATGTTTAGTGAAGCTCTATATTTAGTGTAATTTTAGCTTTACTATTCATTATATTAGAAAAGCCCATAACTTTAGTATATACAATTAAGAGTTTTTACTGTACTTTTAAGCACTATTTTGATTTAGTGAATATATATAGTGCTGACATTAACACTGTGTTTTCGAGTTTAATTTTGGGGTGAAATGAAAGAAAAAAAAAGGAAACTGTGAAAAACTTGTGTTCTCCAGTTTTTTTAAGGGAGGAAAAGAAATGAAATGAAGGAAATTTGAGAGGAAAATGTGGCTAAAACTTTCCTCCCAAAGATGAGAGGAAATGAAAGTAAACTAAAGTCTTGTATATTAAATGACAAAACTATCCTTATTTTTTAAACATTAAAACTTCAACACATGGGTATAATTGTAAATGGACCCACTATTTTCATTTTCACTCTTTTATTTTCAACTCAAGAACACAAAGTATTACTAATCTTTTCTTCCTTTTCCCCTCTTTATTTTTTAACTCAAGAACATGAATTTTTTTTACTCTCCACTTTCTTTACTTTTCTTTTCTTCCTTATCACTTTCTTTTCTTTAATCAAAAACTCGAGAACACAGTGTAAAGCTGCTCAAACAGAATTCAAGTAAATATAACTTGAACAACATTTTCTTAACCAAACGTATGAACAAATCATATCCATAGTAGTTTAGTGTTGAGGCAACTTGAATGTTTTATAATATACATTAGCTCGAATCTTTTTCCTAATATGGTTCAATGGCCCAAGCCCATTAAGTGTACGCCAAACTCAAGCCTATTACTCATCCTGAAAGCAAGCACATTCCAACAAAACCATAATACTCTTGAGTTACTATGACATGAGACGACTCTTGAGGCCGCTTTTGGAGATGCACTAACAATTGTTATCCAACCGTTGTCGTACGATGCCTGACGCGTGACAGTAGGACAAGCAATAATCAGAATGTTTGATGGGCATATTATGTATTAATCGTACAAAACCAAGGGGAGGATGACACATGCTTGCTAGATAATGAACATGTAACATGTCCACAACCGTTGATCAATCACAAAAGGTTTTCTCAAAACCTTAGATATTTCCCTTTTAGAAGTATCACAAACAAGAATATAATTCACTTTCTTCTCTAACATTGCAAACGCTTATTCACACACAGTGAATAATAAATTATCTACACATTCGTTAGTTCCTTTAGTGTTACCCTGACTATAGAGAAACAATATTGTCACGGGCTACTCGTCGTTCTTAACTGGAAACCAAAGAAAAAATATTAAAAATTTAAAACTATTTTATTATTATCTTATAAAACAAGATTAGCTGAGATAAAGATTATATTCCATAAATAACCGTTTTAGAGATAAACAAACCTTTGTGTGTTTTGTTTTACTTATATTATCTGTTATATTGTAACATAATAAAAATTTTGTGAAAAAAAAAATAAATAAAAAAAAAAGAAAAAAAAAAGAAAGAAACGAAATGTATTCTATTACCGAAGAAAATCTCTTCAAGTCACGAGCTTTATCGCTGGAACTAGAAAGAAATCCTTAAGTACTAAAATCCATTTTATTCTAAATTGCTCTTTTCTAAATGATCGTACATATATATCCATGTTTGGTTGCAATCTCCACCAATGTGGGACTTAGATGCTAATATATGATTCATCTTCAATTTGCTCTTCTTTAAAAGTGAAGTATTTTGATCATTTTTGGTTTATATTCAAATGAGGGGTCACTAAACAACTGTGTCATTTCTTCATATCATATTATTTTTAAACTCTGAACATTTTGGTTAGATACTAGTTTAGTTCAAGTCTTACAATCAAGTCGAGCTATAAAATGTGCCACCTTAATTGAGTTCGTTACACATTAGTCTAAACCTATAATTGATTTTTGAAAAAGAAGTGCAATGTGTGACAAACTAAAAAGCTGGTTTATGTAGAATCAATTAGATATGCTCAAACATGATGAGTTTAAGTGTATAACTCATTTTCAGGACATGTTTCGGTCTCGTTAATATGTATCAAACATTGCATGTCCCTGTCATGAACAATATTTAAAGTATGACTTTTAATTAAGAAAAAATAAATAAATAAAAGATGTAACCAAAGTTTAATATGCTTTTGAATGACACTCACATGTACGATTTTCTTTTCTATAGCTTGCAGAGGGTCATGGGCTTGGAGTCTTGGACTTGGTCTGGATCATGAGACGATAGCCACCTTGATAGTAGTTAAGACTTAAGATGGAATATTTAAACTTTGATTATTCAATCTACTTCCTAATAACGATTTTCCAATCTAAAATCTATATTTGTTATCACTAACTATCATAGAAGCAAGTAAAATTAGTAATCTTAATCAACACCAAAATTATCATAGAAGTAGTAAGCTTGATCTCATTTAGTTTATGTGGCTTTGGATAATCTTTACCTTTGTGTGTTTTGTTTTACTTGTATTATCTGTTATATTGTAACATAATATAAGTTTTGTGAAAAAAAAATTAAAGACGAAATGTATTCTAGGACTGAAGAAACTCATTTCCAGTCACGAGCTTTTTCGCTAGATCTAGAAAGAAGTCCTTATGTACTAAAATCCATTTTATTTTAAATTGTTCTTTTCTAAATGATCATACATGTATATCCAGTTTTGGTTACAAACTCCACCAATGTGCGATACTTAGATGCTAAGTTCTCAAATTTATAACGTCTTACAAACGTTGGATTACTTTTCAAGTTTATTGACTATATATGATTTATGTTCACTTTGCTCTTCTTTAAAAGTGAAGTATTTCATTTTTTGTTTACATTCAAATGAGGGGTCACTAAACAAATGTGTCATTTCTTCATATCATATTATTTATAAAGTATGAACATTTTGGTTAAATACTAGCTTAGTTCATTATGTACCAATCGAATTAAAGCAAGCATATGTTCAGTGAAGCACTGTATTTGTGCAGTTTGAGCTAGCTTTACTATTTATTACATTATATAACTTTAGTACATACATCGAAGAGGTTTTCTTGTACTATTAGCACCATCTTGATTTAGAAAATACGTATAACATGCTCAAATAAAATAAGTGTAACTTGAACAACATTTTCTTAACCAAAGATATAAACAAATCATCTCCAAAGTGGCTTAGTGTTAACCAACTCGAACGTCTTCTAACATACATTAGCTCGTACCTTTTTGGGTAAATATATTAGATTGTGATGGTTTAGGAAGAGTTCGGAAACTGCAACGATACTAACAAATACTTGATTTTATCGCTTTCATTTGAGAAAAAAAGACATTCCTTTATGCCATTAACCTGAAAAAATAACGCTCATTCACCTACTTCATATCGCTATTTCCGAAAACTTTTTTTCTGAGTAATAACTTATCTGGGTTAATACTCCAAGCCCAAGCCCATTACGTATACGCCAAACTTAAACCCGTTGATCATCCTTAAAGCAAGCCCAATCTAACAAAACTACAATATTCTCTATGATAGTACGATATCCGACAAGTAACAGTTAGGCAAACATAACCAGATTGTTGGACAACCATGTTGTCTATGAACAAGGGGATGATGACTTATTGACACACAGTGAGTAATAATCATCTACACATTTGTTAGTTCGTTTAGTATTATCCAAGGTTATAAATAGCGTGAAGCGTGGCGTAGCGGCATAGCAAAGCCTCAAGCTTTAGCTTGAGGCGTTGCGTTATAGCGTTTTTAAGGCGTGATTCAAAGCGGCAAAACATATTTATAGAGTTGTCAATATTAGTTAGCTACTAGGCTTAAAATTGAGTTATGAAGCTACTAAGCCCGAATAAATACTTGTAAANCTATATGACGCTTTATCGCACACCACGCCTTGAGACGACGCTTTGGCATGTTTCGTAACGTGGAGGCCATGCCTCGCGCTATGGCGACGCTATGGAGCTGCTATAGCGCGCTATTTAGAACCATGGTATTATCCCTATTACAAAAAAGGAGAAATGATCTCTGTTGGCCTGCTACAGCAGTTTCTTTGACCTTTTTCTTCTTTCAAATAAGACAACCTATTCACCAATCCATGTTTGCTTCTTTCAAAAGTTCAAATATCATTTATCAGGGTAAAAACCCTTTACCAAAAAAAATTTAGTAGCAGCTTCAACAATGCACTCTTCTTACGAGTCCTCACCGTTCTTAACCGAAAATCAAACTACATACCCGACTTTACCCTCACTAACCACCTTTTACATACTAAACTTTATCATATCAAACCAAATAAAAAAAAAATGAAAATTAAAAATTAAAAAATAAAAAAATTAAAATTTAAAAAGATATTTAATTATGATTCTAAAAAAGAAGATTAGTTTAATGATAAATACTAATCCATCCCCCACAAATAACCGTTTTAGAGATAAACACAACACATACTAATCATCTTTCCTCTCTTTCACTCCCGCCCTAAATCATCTCCTCCTAATCCCACTCGTGACTCGTACTAATCTTCTCCTAATAACATAACAATCTCCCCCTATAAATAAATCACTCCCTACACATTTATAAAACCCTAATTTCACATCCATCAAATTTTATAAAAAAATTTATAAAAAATTCGTAAGTACTTTTTATACATTTTTCTTTAATCTTTATTATATATATATAAACATTATTATTATGTTGATAATTTACATGATGATTAGTTAGGTTCACTGTGATCTTGATTGTACGGACGTCTTAGTTTTGTTGTTTTAATGAGTTATAGAAGGTTTGATCGTTGAAAAAATAGGTCAGTTTGCATGATTAGTTAGTTAGTTAGTTGTAACTGAATTTGCCTGTACGGACCTCATAGTTTTTATGAGTTATAGAAGGTTTGATCGTTACATTAATAGCGCGTTTTAGACGTTTTTTAACCGTGAATTAGGTCGACTCCATGCCGTAATGTTGTTGTTTTTTTTTTATCGCGTTGTAGACGTTTTTTGATTGTTGATGATTAGTTAGGTCGACTGTAAGTCGTGATGATTAATTAGCTGTAAATGATATTTGGCGGTGCGGACGTGATTTTTTTTTTCTTTCTCTGTATGATTAGTTATGCTCAAACAAGTAAATGTAACTTCTACATTTTCTTAACCAAACACATGAACAATTCATATCCAAAGTGGCTTCACGTTAAGGCAACTCAAATGTCTTACAACATACATTAGTTCGACCTTTTTGGGTAAATATAGTATTGGATAGTGATGGTTTAGGAAGAGTTCGGAAACCGCAACTTAATGACAAATACTCGGTTTTGTCACATTCATCTAAGAAAAAGAGAGACATTCCTTCATGCGAGTAACCTGGAAAACAACGATCAATCATTCACTTTATATCATAAATACGTCTTAAAATTTGGTCCTAATAGTTTAACGGCCCAAGCCCACTACATATACACCAAACTCAAGCCTATTAATCTTCCCTAAAGCAAGCCCAATCCAACAAAACCACAATACTCACAAGTTTTAATGAACATGAGACGACTCTCCAGGCCGCGTCACGCAAACAACTGTCATCCAACCGTTGTAGTACGGTGGTTGACACGTGACAATAGGACAAACATACCCAGAATGTTTGACGGGCATGCTGTGTACGAATCGTACAAAACCAGATGACATCTGCTCGCTAGATAATGAACATGTGTATTGTCTACATCCGTTGATCATTTCTCAAAACCTTATATAACTCTTTATAGATCATTTACACATTCATTAGTTCATTTAGTGTTACTCCTATTACAAATAAACACTATTCTCACGAGGTCTTCACCGTTCTTAGCAGAAAAACAACATAACACAACTAATTTTACCCACACTAATCACTTTGCAAATTACAAACTGTGCTAGACTTTATCATATCAAACCAAATAAAAAAAATAAAATTTAAAAATATTTAATTATTATTCATAAAAACAAGATTAGTTTTATGATAAATACTAATCCACCAAAGATTCCATTCCATCCCACAAATAACCGTTTTAGAGAGATAAACACTTAACAAACCTTCTTTGCTCTCTCCCGCTCTAACTCATCTCCTAATCCTACTCATCGTAACCACAATACTCACAAGTTTTAATGAACATGAGACGACTCTCCAGGCCGCGTCGCGCAAACAACTGTCATCCAACTGTTGTAGTACGATGGTTGACACGTGACAATAGAACAAACATATCCAGAATGTTTGACGGGCATGCTATGTACGAATCGTACAAAACCAGATGACACCTGCTCGCTAGATAATGAACATGTGTATTGTCTACATCCATTGATCAATTGCAAAGTGTTTTCTCAAAACCTTATATATCTCTTTATAAATAGAGAAATGTCATACACAAGAAAATCATTTGCCTTTAATATTACACACGCTTATTCACACACGGTGAATAATAAATCATCTGCACATTCATTAGTTCATTTAGTGTTACTCCTATTACACTGTTCTCACGAGGTACTCACCGTTCTTAACAGAAAAACAACACAACACAGCTAACTTTACCCACACTAATCACTTTACAAATTAAATACTAAACTTTATCATATCAAACCAAATTAAAATTTTAAAAAGATATTAAATTATTATTCTAAAAAAGAAGATTGGTTTAATGATAAATACTAATCCACCAAAGATTCCATCCCACAAATAACCGTTTTAGAGATAAACACACACATACTAATCATCTTTCCTCTCTCTCACTCCCGCCCTAACTCATCTCCTCCTAATCCTACTCGTACTAATCTTCTCCCAATAACATAACAATCTCCCCTATAAATAAATCACTCCCTACACATTTTTAAAACCCTAATTTCACATCCATCAATTTTTATAAAAAAAACTCGTAAGTACTACTTTTTATACATTTTTCTCCTTCTTTATTATTTTTATATAAACATGATGTTAATCTACATGATTAGTTAGGTTCACTGTTAATATCATGATCTTGATTGTACGGACGTGTTAGTTTTGTTGTTTATTGAGTTATAGAAGGTTTGATCGTTGAAAAAATAGGTCAGTTTGCATGATTAGTTAGTTAGCTAGTTGTAACTGATTTTGGCTGATGTACGGACGTGATAGTTTTTATGAGTTATAGAAGGTTTGATCGTTACATTAATAGCGCGTTTTAGACGTTTTTTTAACCGTGAATTAGGTCGACTCCATGCTGTAATGTTGTTTTTTTATCGCGTTGTAGACGTTTTTTGATTGTTGATGATTAGTTAGGTCGACTGTAAGTCGTGATGATTAATTAGCTGTAAATGATATTTGACGGTGCGGACGTGTTTTTTTTTTTTTTTTTTTTTTTTTTTTCCTGTATGATTGGTTAGTCGAACTGTAAACTGTGACTGTATTTGTCGATACTTATGTATAGTTCAATGTGTGTAATTGTTGTTAACTTGTTATGATCAGTTCAATGCGCAAGCTTAATTAGAGCACTAGGTGACGATAATTGTTATAACTGAATTAACGGCACATAGGCCTATAACATATACAGGGCCATAGGCGAATCAGTGACGTAATGTTGTGATGACTATAGGTGTAAGATAATGTTTGATTTTTTATTGTTTATTGCTAAGTATAAACTTTGATCGTTACATAATGCTTGATCTGCTCATATTTGTATGACTGGTTAGTTCAGTATAAGCTGGAGTTGAGTCTCTCTGATAAGACGACACATGATTTCTTACTGTGTAGTCGCTTTGTAGAAACTGTGATCCTGACATAATTGTTGAATCTTCTGATATTGGCTTTGTAGAAGCTTTGGCTGTTTTACTTGTTCAATGTGCTTGAGTAATTAGCTGAATTGTTAGTCGTAATTCGATGTCCTGATTTGTTATTGTTTATATTGCTTTGTAGAAGCTTTTGTTGTTCTAAAATGGAGGCTAGTACCGAGATCGGCTGTGATAGTGTATGTAAGGTTGAAATTGAGAACAAGTGCGGTGATGGTGCTTTAGATATGACTAAGCTAGATAGTGGTGGTGATAGTGTCGGTTCTGGTGAGATTGTTACTTATGATCGTGCTATTGAGTTTTTCCAGAAGGGTGGGAAGATTGTCGAATGTGATGGATTGGGGGCTGGTAATGCTGAGGTGGAAGGTGTTAATAAAGAAGAGAAGATTATAAAAGTAAATATAGTTGATTTTCTCGCGAAGCTGCAGATCAATGGGGTTTCTCAGAAGCCTGTTAACGTTCGTATGGAGGCTGGTGAAGTTGGTGAGAATGCAAAGTTAGAGGAACAGGTGAAGGATAATAAATTTGTTGAGTTGGATGCAAAACTTCAGAAGGATAATGCTGAGTTAACTGATGATGAAAAGGAATCCCGAACTGTGCTTTTGGACGATCTACGAAATGTTTCAAACCCGGAAGATAGTGAACCGCAATTAGCCTATGAGGCTATTCAGCAAGTGACCGGAGCTACAGATGATACAGTAGCGAAGGGTGATTCAGAATCACTTACTGAAAAGAGTGAATCTGCCGAGTCAGATGAAAATCTTCAGATAGTGGAAGAGATTGTTAAGATAGTTGATGATAATACAGAATGTCAGAATGTGGTTATGGATTATGGTGTTTTGAGTGCAAAAGATGATGAAGCAGAATCAGCTAGTGAGGTTGAACAACAATTGGAGACAGAAGGTACTGATGATCTAATGCTGAAGGATGTTCCAGAATCACTCATCGAAGAGAGTGAATCTGTTGAGGTAATTGATGATGATAAGGAATCTCAACCTGTGGTGGCGGATAATGTTGTGAATGTTTCGGGTCCAGAAGATGAAGAAGCAGAATCAGCTAATGAGGTTGAACAGCAATTGGAAGCAGAAGCTACTAATAACATGTAAAATATCCACATTAAAACACTCTATATCTAACAAGTCTACATATTGTACCTTACCACCAAAATACTTCCTATTTGGTGATGGTGTGAAAGTTCCACCATGAAACACTTTCATTGAGAAAACTTCTGGATGATCAGCTGATGCAAACAAAAAAAACAAAAGGATTAGAAACACAATTAACAACATTGAATGACATACATCATAAACACTGTTACATTAACATGCACTTACCATAAGTTACGTGTGGATTAAATAATGATCCTTCCTTTCGAAAGTACCATTCTTGTCTGTTACCATAATTGATACTTTTGAGATGTTTTTACTTTAGGGATTAGATTTGCATTGAAAGATATAAATTGGGGATGACAGATTTTTTAATTAGGGTTTGTGATTTGGGTGTATTCTAAAAAGTCAATGAAAAGTGCAATCGTGTGTTGGTGTGGGTTATAAAAAGGGGACCATTGATGAAAATGACCAAAAAGCCCTCCGTGTGGAATGCACGTGGGAGGCTAACAGAATTAAATAAACGTCGTTATAACCCAGGGACTAAAATTTGTCCAAAGGTTTCGCACAGGGACGATCTTTGCACTTTCCAAATGGTTGGGACGAAACTTGCAATATGGGCAAAGTTTAGGGACGATTTTTGCAATTTCCTCTTAGTTTTATGATAAATACTAATCCACCAAAGATTCCATTCCATCCCACAAATAACCGTTTTAGAGAGATAAACACTTAACAAACCTTCTTTGCTCTCTCCCGCCCTAACTCATCTCCTAATCCTACTCATCGTAACCACAATACTCACAAGTTTTAATGAACATGAGACGACTCTCCAGGCCGCGTCGCGCAAACAACTGTCATCCAACTGTTGTAGTACGATGGTTGACACGTGACAATAGGACAAACATATCCAGAATGTTTGACGGGCATGCTGTGTATGAATCGTACAAAACCAGATGACACCTGCTCGCTAGATAATGAACATGTGTATTGCCTACATCCGTTGATCAATTGCAAAGTGTTTTCTCAAAACCTTATATATCTCTTTATAAATAGAGAAATATCATACACAAGAAAATCATTTGCCTTTAATATTACAGACGGTGAATAATAAATCATCTGCACATTCATTAGTTCATTTAGTGTTACTCCTATTACACTGTTCTCATGAGGTACTCACCGTTCTTAACAGAAAAACAACACAACACAGCTAACTTTACCCACACTAATCACTTTACAAATTACATACTAAATTTTATCATATCAAACCAAATTAAAAAACAAATTAAAAATTTAAAAAGATATTAAATTATTATTTTAAAAAAGAAGATTGGTTTAATGATAAATACTAATCCACCAAAGATTCCATCCTACAAATAACCGTTTTAGAGATAAACACACACATACTAATCATCTTTCCTCTCTCTCACTCCCGCCCTAACTCATCTCCTCCTAATCCTACTCGTACTAATCTTCTCCTAATAACATAACAATCTCCCCCTATAAATAAATCACTCCCTACACATTTATAAAACCCTAATTTCACATCCATCAAATTTTATAAAAAAATTTATAAAAAATTCGTAAGTACTTTTTATACATTTTTGTTTAATCTTTATTATATATATATAAACATTATTATTATGTTGATAATTTACATGATGATTAGTTAGGTTCACTGTGATCGTGATTGTACGGACGTCTTAGTTTTTAGTTTTTTATGAGTTATAGAAGGTTTGATCGTTGAAAAAATAGGTCAGTTTGCATGATTAGTTAGTTAGCTAGTTGTAACTGATTTTGGCTGATGTACGGACGTGATAGTTTTTATGAGTTATAGAAGGTTTGATCGTTACATTAATAGCGCGTTTTAGACGTTTTTTAACCGTGAATTAGGTCGACTCCATGCTGTAATAATGTTGTTTTTTTATCGCGTTGTAGACGTTTTTTGATTGTTGATGATTAGTTAGGTCGACTGTAAGTCGTGATGATTAGTTAGTTGTAAATGATATTTGACGGTGCGGACATGANGATAGTTTTTATGAGTTATAGAAGGTTTGATCGTTACATTAATAGCGCGTTTTAGACGTTTTTTAACCGTGAATTAGGTCGACTCCATGCTGTAATAATGTTGTTTTTTTATCGCGTTGTAGACGTTTTTTGATTGTTGATGATTAGTTAGGTCGACTGTAAGTCGTGATGATTAGTTAGTTGTAAATGATATTTGACGGTGCGGACATGATTTGTTTTTTTTTTCCTTCTGTATGATTAGTTAGTCGAACTGTAAACGGTAACTGTATTTGTCGATTTTTATGTATAGTTCAATGTGTGTAATTGTTGTTATGATCAGTTCAATGCGCAAGCTTAACTAGAGCAGCACTAGGTGACGATAATTATTGTAACTGAATTAACGGCACATAGGTCAAAACTTTTGTCTATAACGTGCCCTCACCGGGTGCTCTTAGGTGAACCATGAGCTGTAGTTGAATTCTCTTGATTTTTTATTGAACGTACAAGATGATAATGTACGGTTTATTGTTGTGCTATCGTGTCAGAAGCGTTGGTCGTGTTAGTTTATAATTTATGTCATGGAGAACTTTTTGGTTCGTCATTATGTTATCGCTTTATAGAAGGTTTGATATGATCAGCTAATTTGTATGATTCATTAGTTGAATTATTAGTCAGTGACGTAATGTTCTGATGACTATAGGTGTAAGATAATGTTTGATTTTTTATTGTTTATGGCTAAGTATAAACTTCGATCGTTACATAATGCTGTTGTGTAATGATCTGCTAGTATTTGTATGACTGGTTATTTCAGTATAAGCTGGAGTTTAGTCTCCTGATAAGACGACACATGATTTCTTACTGTGTAGTTGCTTTGTAGAAACTGTGATCCTGACATAATTGTTGAATCTTCTGATATTGGCTTTGTAGAAGCTTTGGCCGTTTTACCTGTTCAATGTGCTAGATTAATTAGCTGAATTGTTAGTCGTAATTCGATGTCCTGATTTGTTATTGTTTATATTGCTTTGTAGAAGCTTGTGTTGTTCCAAAATGGAGGCTAGTACCGAGATCGGCTGTGATAGTGTATGTAAGGTTGAAATTGAGAACAAGTGCGGTGATGGTGCTTTAGATATGACTAAGCTAGATAGTGGTGGTGATAGTGTCGGTTCTGGTGAGATTGTTACTTATGATCGTGCTATTGAGTTTTTCCAGAAGGGTGGGAAGATTGTTGAATGTGATGGATTGGGGGCTGGAGATGCTGAGGTGGAAGGTGTTAATAATGAGGAGAAGATTATAAAAGTAAATATAGTTGATTTTCTCGCGAAGCTACAGATCAATGGGGTTTCTCAGAAGCCTGTTAAGGTTCATATGGAGGATGGTGAAGTTGGTGAGAATGCAAAGTTAGAGGAACAGGTGAAGGATAATAAATTTGTTGAGTTGGATGCAAAACTTCAGAAGGATAATGCTGAGTTAACTGATGATGAAAAGGAATCCCGAACTGTGCTTTTGGACGATCTACGAAATGTTTCAAACCCGGAAGATAGTGAAGTGCAATTAGCCCACGAGGCTATTCAGCAAGTGACCGAAGCTACAGATGATACAGTAGCGAAGGATGATTCAGAATCACTTACTGAAAAGGGTAAATCTGCTGAGTCGGATGAAAATCTTCAGACAGTGGAAGAGATTGTTGAGATAGTTGACGATAATACAGAATGTCAGAATGTGGTTATGAATGATGATGTTTTGAGTACAAAAGATGATGTAGCAGAATCAGCTAGTGAGGTTGAACAACAATTGGAGACAGAAGGTACTGATGATCTAATGCTGAAGGATGTTTCAGAATCACTCATCGAAGAGAGTGAATCTGTTGAGGTAATTGATGATGATAAGGAATCTCAAGCTGTGGTGACGGATGATGTAGTGAATGTTTCGGGTCCAGAAGATGAAGAAGCAGAATCAGCTAATGAGGCTGAACAGCAATTGGAGGCAGAAGCTACTAATGATCCAAAAGTAGAGGATGATTCAGGATCACTGAGCGAAAATAATGAATTCGTTGGATTGGATGAAAAACTTCAGAATCTGGAGGATACTGTTGAGATCACTGATGATAATAAGGAAACCCAAACTGTGCTTATGGACGATGTTCAGAATCTTTCGAGCTCAGAAGATGATGAAGTGAAATCAGTAAGTGAGCTTGAACAAAAATTGGAGACAGAAGCTAATAATGATCTATTAGTGAATGATGATTCAGAATCACAGATCATAAATAGTGAATCTGTCGAGTTTGATTCAAAACTGCAGGAGGTGAAAGAAATTGCTGAGATAATTGATGATAATAAGAGATCTCAAGATGTGGTTGGGGAAAATGTACAAAACGCTTTAAGCAAGGAAGATGATGAAGCACAATCAGTCAATGAGGCTGAACATTCATCGGAGACAGGGTCTACGGACGATGAAATCGTCAATGAGAGTACAGTTTCACAAGTGTCAGAAATCAGTATCGATGAAAATCAAACAGAAGTTCAACTGAATGAAAGTGTTGAAATTATGGAAGATTGTCCGGCTACTGAATCTGTGAAATCAGAACACGAGAATGAAGAGGTGTGTTTAGAAAAAGATCGGGTTTCTCAGGTTGAAGAAGCACAGTTTGTGGTTAAGAAATCTCAAGATCGACCTGCGTTAATCTTCCCTCCTTCGTTTGCATGCCCTGAAATTAAGGTTCAGTTTGGATCATACGTAGCTCCTATTAGAGATCTACCCAAATTAATTTTACCCACCACCTGTGTAATGCCTGAAGTTTATATTGAATTCGGCTCATTCAGTAGCCATAAGAAGGCTCCGAATAAACTTCCTGATGTCTCAGTCACTGAGACCGAAACTGAACCAGAATGTGGTTCGGAGAACAGCATTTCTGAAATAGTTACAAATGATTTACAAGAAGAAAATGGCGAGATGCCGACTTGTCTTGAAGTTGATGAGATAGATGACGTTCAAAGGGCAGAGGAGGTTCCTGAGGGTTCTGAGAGCAACAATTCTGAAATCATTCTTAATGATTTAAAAGAAGAGAATGCCGAGATGCAGGCTTGTCATAAATTTGATGAGATGGATGACATTCAAAAGGCAGAGGAGGTTCCTGAGGATTCTGTAAGTGAGGTTGTAGATGCTCAGACCGTTAAAGACGAGGTTCTACTAGAGAACCTCTTGATAGAGGAACATGCATCTGAGGATGAAAAGTTCACTGAGGAGATTAATAATGCTCAGCTGCAACTTGATGAGAAGACAAGATGCAGAGATGCAATCTCTAGTGAAATCCAAATGCAAAAGGTAAGAGATCCGATAATAACTGATTTCATATTTTATTAGAAAATTAGCTCTTAGGTTTATACAATTAATTTGATACTTACTTTGTTGAACAGGAAATTACGAGAGCTCAGAATGAAGCATGCAATGCTGCAAATTTGGAGGTAAAGGCTGCAAAGGGGCTAGTCAAATCAAAGGGGCAGGAAATAGACTATTTTCAACGTCTTATCAAGAAAACAAATCCAGTTGCGGATATTGATAGCAGGGTATGATTCAATTCCTTTTACTACCCTCAAAACGAAATCCGGCCATTATTCTGTCATATGTATCTATATTGCTGCTCAAAGCTGGCTTTTGATCTTGAAACAGATATGTAAATTGGTCCATATGAAAAATCATGAAACGTCGTGCTTAGAGGATGAAAATCAGGTTATTCGTGAAATCAAGCAATTGAAGAGTATACGTAAGCAACTGGCTCTAAATGTTGGATTCCAAGATGAAACTCAGCAGGCATTATACCAAAAAGACCAGATACAGGAGCATGTGAAGGTACATGTATCCTCACTTAATTTTTATTTCTACATTTATTTTATCCTGCATATATTTAACTATTTTATCGGTAATGGACGTTGATTAGCTTAAGTTCTTTTTGTATCTTCTAAGGCTACATACATTGATAAATTTCATAGCTGTTAAAGAATAACGTTTCCCTGATAAAGAATCCAAAGTTAATCAGAGTCTTTTTTATTATTACAGCGCTTAAAAAAGGAATTGAAGTTCTTAAAAGATGGGATTTCAAAAGCTGAAGTGGCCGCCAAATTAATAAGGAACAAATATGAGGTAGAACTTGAAAAGGAAAGAGGTCTACGCACCCAATTGAAAGCTGCAAATGAATTACGACAAGGAGCATATGTGCGATTAATCAATTTGAAGAATAATCAACATGACAAGGCTAGTGATTCGGTTACCATTCCAGATGAAGAAAATCACTCAGATGATGAATTCAAAGAGAAAGTAGCGCAGGCTGAGCTGCAGGCTCAGAAGGAAGCTGAGAAAAAAGAGAAGGTATGTCTTTGAGACTTATAGCTTGTTATATATTTCATTTTGCAGTAAACCTTTTAACTTTTAAATAACTGATACATTAAAAACTCAGATCCAATAGAATCTACGAATTTTATGTTAAACTTAACAACAGCCGTAACCATGTCTGTTCTCTATGCCAATTGTACATGAACAATCTGAGAAGGGTGGTTTAGGAATAAAGCTGTTGGAAGTGTGGCTGGTTGTGCCATCCTAAGGGTGGCAAAATGGTGGGCGGGGGCGGGTTGGATAACGGTTCAATATGGATTAGGTGAAAAGTGTACTTTCCAATGTGTTCAGGTTGGGTTGGGCCAAGCGACAAACACTTTGATTTCTTCTTTAATGATAAATCTGTCGAATATAAATACAAAAGTGTTATTGCTGCGATAATAGGTTTGTCCATTTAAATGCATTAATCCGTTTTACCCACTCAAATCATTAGATCCGTTTTTTTTTCATAGTTAAATGTTTAACTTGATCCATTTGACCTGTTAGAGATAAAACATCACCTAGATTGACCCATTTGTGGGTAAATGAGTCGGAAATTGCCACTTACAATGCATCCCATGTGGTGGTGATCATCTCCTAATTATTGATCATGAACTCACATGTACTGATTTCTAAATACCATAGAACAAAGTCTAAAATCAGAATAATAATAAGTTTTTTTTTTTTTTTTTTTTTTTTTGGACTATGGAAAAATAAGTTAAAAGAATAACATGAAGAGCCGTAGGTTTTAAGTATGTAAATATCTTCTGTCACTTACATTGATCTGCTTTTAGAGTTGCGTAGACCCACACATATACCCATATTAACACATCCATTCGTCCTATTGACCACACAAATGTAGCTAGTGGAGGTAATGCTGTTTTTCATTGAATTAGAACATAATTTTGACAGCAGCATCACAGGGTCTCCACTCCGTGGGGGCATGCTGGTTACGTAAAGCTTGGGTTAAAAGGGGTAATTTCCATGCAACGGGTCAAAAGTTCCCGGTCAGTTGTGGTTGGCCCACCAACACTTCTAACAAATCTTTTAAATATGTTACAAAAACTGAAGATCATTTCTTTTTAATAAAATTAATTAGGACATTGTAGTGACATTTTTGACCTGTTTACCTTGTCTCACCCCTTTGTTATGTTGTAAATAACTAATGTATTAAATCTGTATTTGTGCAGGCGAGGTTAAAGCGGTTAAGACAGAAGGAAAGGAAGAGGGCAGGCGGAGACGTTGCAGAGTCAAAGGAAATTGAAAATACGGAAGAAAATACACAGCAGCTTCCGCAACCAGATGTCTTGTTAAAACAGCCGAAACGAAGCATCATCCCAACACATCCGGCAGTGGCATTTGCAACTAGAAGCAGAAACGGATTGTGGAAGCATTCAGGAAAAATGGTAACCGCTGCGGTAGTTGTTCTGTCCGTTATCTCGTTAGGCTACACTGATTATGCTAAACTCGTTGGCAGCCAATAGCAAACTTAAGGGGGTGTTTGGGTAACTGCGTTAAGTAGCTTATAGCGTCTGGATTCATGGTTTTGAACAATGCAAAGTTAGATGGCTTTTTTGTAAATATGGTTAGAGGAACATTTAGCAAAACTAAAAAGAATTGGAGTTGTAACTATGGCTTTTAGGGTGATACATAAGCACATTCTAAGATTCCTTTGTACCTATTTCTTTGGAGTTAAAGGAACAAGTAATTGACTAGCAAATGGTGAATGGGTGTTGGGACCATGAAATGTACTATTCTCAAATAGGAAAGAAGCTGGCATTAGTTGTCCCACTTAAAAATCAAAAATTATTGTCCTTGTATGTTTAAATGTCATTTGATTCACTTTGACTTAAGTTTACTCAAAGTCGTCTCGTTTTTATGAGGGTGAAGGACCTTCACAATTCACGAGTGATCATTCGGATCCTCACCATCACCTTTATTTTTGCATCCCCTTTACATATACTAGTGGTTTGTACCATAGTTGTTAAATTCTTGATACTGATTTTAGGATTTTACGATACTACAAAACAAAAACGATCTCGTTTTTACACAGGATATTTGGGAGATAAAATCTTAATAAGATCTCGTTCTTGAACATATGATCTTAAGATCTCGTTCGATCCGAGCTTACAACTACAAATTTATATTTTAAATTTGTAGAATATGAAAACAAGAGGCTAATTGTATTAAGGGGTATGCTACCACCCGCTGACACGTCAGCGAGTGGGGGTTTTGTGTGGGAGTTTGTATGTGGTTGTAGCAATTCCCTTGTAGGGGTATGCTACATCCACATAAAATCCTTACACAAAACCTTCACTCGCTGACGTGTCAGCGAGTGATTAGTTTAATCAGTGAGTGGGGTCTTTGATTAAACCAACCACCCGCTGACACGTCAGCGAGTGGGGGTTTTGTGTGGGAGTTTGTATGTGGTTGTAGCAATTCCCTTGTATTAAACACTTCATAATCATAGTTTTGACCTACATTTTCATGATATATGATATATAATAATGAGCTAAGATCAAATGAGAAAGAAAAATTAAAATGAGAATGATGAAAAGAAACCACAATCACACATTTCGGATGTACCTACAAAAATATATGCATCTCCTTTAAATTTCTCCCCCTATTTCTCCCTCTATTTGAAATGTGTGGCTAGAAATTTTTCTTATTTTTCTCATTTTAGTTTTTCTCCTCACCAGATCACTTCCCATATAATAATATGTCGATTTGCATAAATTTACAACGCTTATTAAGAAAATGACACTATAGTAGGATCTTAAGATCCCGATCACGATCTGACAAAGACGAAAATGATCCTAGGTAGGAGGATACCGATTTTAAAAACCTTGTTTCTACCCCTTTTATTTATTTATTTATTTTTTATATTTTTGGTTTGATGGTGACCATAAAAGGTAAATGGTTATGTGGCGCTCACGTAGATGTGGTGATAGCGTGGCCACAAAAACTAGTCTCACATACCCATTAATCGCTCGATAAATAATGCGGATGATCATACATTCTTGTTTTCGTACATCATTATTTGTGTTTATCGAGGTGCATGAATACGAATGATTATACATTCTTGTTTTCTTACATCATAATCGGGGGTGGATTGAAGGGTTTCTCGGGGGTGCACGGAAACCCCATGAATTTTTCTTGTTTAGTGTCAAAGGAAAATGATTGGGAGGCCTAAATTATGTGCATAAATTCATGCCTAAACATATATAGCATGATCCTGATGTTTGTGAAAAAGTGAGTCATCTAAGTGCAGTCATCGGGATAATGTCACACAGACACACAAACTTAGGCATGACTTTAGGCACATCTTTTACGCTTCCCAATCACTAATCAGCGTCAAATGTACCGACTTTTTTTTTAAATGCACTAGGGCCCACAATTTTAGGTTATGATTTTTCTTTGTCTTTCGTACAATGAAACTCGTGACTTCTGCTTATGGGTCCGCTAGTAATCATACTAATCGCCTAATCGGTGTATAACTATATGGTTTCTATGGGTGTATGTTAATCGTGTAATCAAAACGAGTACCTCTTAATACGAGTTAAAGCATATTGGGTTGAGGTGAACAAAGGATTTGCAGTATTTTTAAAATCAAAGTAAAATAGCTAAAAGAAGATTTGCATCTTTTTGGAATCAGAAGGACGATTTATTGCCATGCATTTGCCTCTTGACAACAATCATTGAAACAAATATAACATGAACTTTGGTGAATATTAATTATTGTAAATCAATGATTTAGTAAACACCAATTATTAACTTAAGTTATATTAAAAGTTAACATCATGCAAACTAGTTGTATTAGATACAAAAGCTACTTTACAACTTATAAAACACATCATGTACTTCATCGTTGATTTTTGGTTTGTAAAAAATTCAATAATAAATAACACGTAGTTAAAAGATATTAATTGTTTGATAATCTACTTATAAAAAAAACCATGGACCACAATCAATATTTATAACATATGCTAATAAAAATTAGAAAAACAGTAAAATACATTATCTCTATGCCTCTAGTTTTTGTAATAATAGTGGTTGTGTTTGGCGCGTGGTTTATAAGGCCTTGCAGGAGCTTGAGCTTTTCAAAAGCTTATTGAATAAACTTTATTTGTCACAAATACTTATAGAAGTTTTTACAAGCCATAAGCTTTTATAAGTTCAAACCAGTTGAAAGGGGCTTACGTGGCCTTATAGTTAATCAAATTACTTAAATAACATTAAAAATATAGTGAGTTATCACGCAAAGCTGGAAACAAATCTGAATTTAATTTGATGTGATTTTATGCGATTCTACATTAATAAACTTTAACTTCAACTAATTCGCCAAATAGTTTTACATAAATATAAACTTCAGCTTTTAGCTTATAATATAAGCTTAAGCTACGGCTCCAGCTCATTTCGCCAAACATAACTTTATAAATAAACATACCCTTTATGTGTTATTTATTTGATACAAATTGTGTTGGAAAATTTAGTGCACTTGAGGGATGAGTTCACACCTGGTAATGGGTTTGGAGGTACGGAGTGTACACCCATTTGGTCCATGAACACCCTGACTCAATTGTGGTTATACTAGTAGACTCTGCTGCTAGACTCTACTTCTGCTGCTAGACTCTACTTCTAGACTCTGCTGCTAGACTCTACTGCTCTGCTGTTAGACTCTACTGCTGACTCTGCTGCTGACTCTGCTGCTGATTCAAAGTACTGCTGATTCAAAGTGCTGCTCGTTTTAACCACTGAATCCTACTATTATGGAAAGTATTATGTTATAATTAATGGGCCATTAATTATTCATAGTTCCATGGGCTAGGGTTTGAGTAAACTCTATTATAAATAGAGATCATAACATTCTGCATGAAGTACGATCAACATAAACCCTAAACACTTGATACGCTTCTGTTCTTGATTTGTGCCTAAAACAAGAACATCACTTGGTCTTATCCCATAGAGATATTTGTGTAACCCAGGCATAGGGTCGAATAGTTTCTATTGGAAAGTGATACCACGATTTCAAGTGAATATCTGGTACTCATTGATTATCTTAACCCTAATCTGAGAACACAGTAACCTAATAACCAACAATCAATAGAAACTTTTTAGTGATAATCAATGGCTGCTGTTATGAGACATATGGCTGCTAACTTTTCCAAGTTGGAAAAGTTTGAAGGTGTTGATTTCAGAAGATGGCAAAAGAAGATGCAATTCTTGCTGACAAGCATGAATGTGGTGTCTGTTCTCACTTCTGATATTCCTGAAGATCATGGGGATAATGCTACCATGGAACAGATGAGAGCAAGAAGCAAGTGGGAGAATGATGACTATGTTTGCAGAGGTGTANTATAAAAAAAACCATGGACCACAATCAATATTTATAACATATGCTAATAAAAATTAGAAAAACAGTAAAATACATTATCTCTATGCCTCGAGTTTTTGTAATAGTAGTGGTTGTGTTTGGCGCATGGTTTATAAGGCCTTGCAGGAGCTTGAGCTTTTCAAAAGCTAGCTTATTGAATAAACTTTATTTGTCACAAATGCTTATAGAAGTTTTTGCAAGCCATAAGCTTTTATAAGTTCAAACCAGTTGCAACGGGCTTACGTGGCCTTATAGTTAATCAAATTACTTAAATAGCATTAAAAATATAGTGAATTATCACACAAAGCTGGAAACAAATCTGAATTTAATTTGATGTGATTTTATGCGATTCTACATTAATAAACTTTAACTTCAACTAATTCGCCAAATAGTTTTACATAAATATAAACTTCAGCTTTTAGCTTATAATATAAGCTTAAGCTACGGCTCCAGCTCATTTCGCCAAACATAACTTTGTAAATAAACATACCCTTTATGTGTTATTTATTTGACACAAATTGATGGTTGAGTTGATAAATAAAAAAGATCTTTGACTGAAATTAAGCATATTATTAGAAGCTAATTAATAAAAAAGAAGTCGAGACAAAGAAATAATTAGTGTTGTGGAGACATAAAGGTGACATTGCACATGTTCACAAATGCAAGATACATGTTCGACAATGTGCCTTTGCTTTTGGTTTGGCAATGAAAGAACTATTTGCCCACAACCCACTCTTTCTTTCTTCCATGAGTTTTATTTATTTAATTCAAATATTTGGTTAGCAACCGAATAACCAAAATATATTTTCTTATTAAAGAATGTTAAGAATCTAAACTATATTTATTAAACTATAGTACTATACTATTATTATGCATTAAAACTATGGGCGAGCCAAGTATATTTTGAAGATGCTCGTGAACCCATAGAATTTTTTTTGTATAATGTTAAAATTTTATCAAAACTAATGATTTTTTTTTTTTTTTTTTTTTTTTTTTTAATGTAAATGTTATCACACGTATATTTATCTAAAACTTTCTTTTATTTTTATTAAAATAAACCTCATCTACCGCTTATTAAAACTTTTCAACTTTTTTTTTATTGAAGTAGCTCGTATACTAAAAGCTAAGTTATACATGCAAAGTGAAAAATTATCAAATACTCCCTCCTTGTCTCAACTCTCAAGATAACAAATACTTGGTTTAAAAAAAGTGGGATTTGTACACTTTTCAACCAATCAAATATCATCTCCATCACTAAATGCTATTTCGATTGATTGAATAAGAAGTGGACAATTATTTTTAGGATATCCCAAAATAATAAGAGAACAATAATTTTGGGATGAAAGGAATAATAGTTATCTACGGAGAAGATTTAGGCAAAGTGAAAACTTATCACAAAAGTGAAGCGTGTTGTTATAGTAAGTTAAAATCTTGTTATTATTCAAACTAGATAACAAAATCTTGTTATTATCTTATCAACAATTTAAGTTTCGGCTTCTCTACAAAACTTAAAACTTAATGTGTATTAATAAGTTTTTAAATATAGTTCACGTTCATTATAATTCAAAGGTTTTTTATTTTATTCTTGCAGGCTTAAATAGTGCAAAGGTTCTTTTTTCTTCATAGAAGTTGACTTTAGAATTATTTTTCATTAATTATAATCCAAACTTAAAAACATTTAATATATTAGTACTAAGTTAGCCGGTATTTACGGCAACTGTTTATATGTTAAGCTAACAAGCATGACTCGAGTGAAAAAATACTATTGCCTCAAAAAGCATTTTCTTTTATTTTTTATACATTAAATCAACTTTCATGTTGTTTTATGCGAATATACGATATAATACTTTGCATCTAAATTTCTATTATTAGTATGGAGGTGCAAGGAGGTTTTGACACATGTTTGATCAAAACAATTTTACAAACGAAACATGTCGAAAAGTAACGGATAACATTTGATGTAAAATTCTTTCTTTTCTTATCCAAAACAAGAAATTTCTAAGTTAAAGCATGTCGGCAGTATGTTTTGTGTTCACAAACACTTTTGGGAAAATATACTTTCACACTTACATCATGGAAAATGATGCTAAGATTAAAAACTTGCTAACCATTTTATCATATTATTGATTTGATATAAAGTCAACACCTTTGTTTATATTTTACTTTCGTGTTAGCTTCTCCAACGTGAGATAGACCAAAAGAAAAAATTACTTTAAAAAATAATTACAAGGTTTTTTTACTCAATGATTTGAGGAAAGTCACTCAAGTGATGACTTGAGCAAAACTTATAGTGACACCATTATATTTTTTATAATACAAAGCAAAAAGCTTTGATTTAAACTTTTTGTATTAGTAAATTTAAGATTAAATTATAGGAGATGAAAATTATAGAAAGACGAGGCATGCAGAACCCGTGCTACGCACGGGCTAAGAATCTAATTGTTAATCGTGTATTCTTTCTGTATATTGGCGACTGTATACTTAATTATTGTTTAGTATGTTGTATGAAATGTTTTAACTTTCTTGTATAAAAATTTAAAAGTGTTTGATGTTGTTTTGGTTTTGTGGTGTTGTATTTTATATATGGGCATTTGGTTATTAAGTTGTGATGGCTTTGTTTCTTTTTGCCTATTACTAATTTGCATAATAGAAAAATGGTTTTGTTTCTTTTGGTCTATTACTTAGCCCTACAATACTTGTCCATTAGATAGTTTTTGCATAGTAATATGAAGCACACGGGGTCTATCTAATTGGTCATAGTGTAATGTGCGTTAAATATTTTCTTTATTAAGTTTGTAAGTTAAAGTTTGTTTAATAATGTATATATAATAATGCCGCATAAACTGTATAAAAATCGTTACAAACATTTTTAGCTTCATCTCATTCTATTGTACAACTAATTTCATTGAAAATTAACATCGAAGTCTAACTAATATTAATAAATTTTATCAATAAACTCAATTCTAAATAGCTAGCTAAATGAATATTAATTAAAACGCTATTAATAATTCCTAAAACTTTTGGACTCCACTATTATGTCTTAAACTTAATTTTTTTAATTTACAAATGGGTTTGAGCAAAAATTATGTACTTTTTATTTAATATTCATTATTCAAGTTGCATGCTTACATAAACTAATCATGTTAAAAAGTATCATTTAGCCATTTAAATGTTGTTTTACATACATGCTCGTGCACATTTTCTTTAATCAATTCGCATATGTGAGCTACATCAATAAAAAACACACATAAATTACTTGTATATGAAAATGCATTAACATAATACAGTACATATATCTATATATATTGCATTAGGTTAAATCATCAATTATTCTTACAATCTTTTCAACTTCATCTCAATTCATAACCGACTAATTCTATACTACTTACTAAATATTATGTGATAAATTCCGGCAAGCCTTGCACTTCCATCTCGATGTTGTATATACATCACATTAAATGCACCGATTTTGTTTTTCGATAAAAGTTTGAACTTTTGCTTAAGTTTAAAACTCAACATTTTTATTTGATTTATACTTTACAAACGGATTTAAGTCAAAATTATGTACTTTTTTTCCTTTCTATTCATTACTCAATGTGATATTTTTAATATGTCGTATTTTGCTATTATGGCAAACTCATTTAATGGGCGTAAAAATTGGTTTCTCACTAATGATTCTACATATAGAAAAAGAAAACACTTTGCGATGCGCGGACCTTCTTCTTTTCAATAATAATTCAATTGCACACGATAAATTCATTCTAATATTTCTCAAAGAGCATTTGAAAGCAACTACTTACATAAACTAATCACGATAAAAAGTATCATTTAACCAATTAAATGTTGCTTTACATACATGCTCGTGCACATTTTCTTGAATCAATTCGTACATGTAAGCTACATCAATAGAACACGCACATAAATTACTTGTATATGAAAATGCATTAACATAATACATATATCTATATATATGCTTATCTATAACAATCACTTAAATATGTAGAAACAAAGAAAATAGTTGGTATCCCAATCTTTGGTTCCGTTTATCTGAGCATGCATGATCTTGTGTGATTTTCATGGTACCTGCGTATGATAACTAAATTAAGAAAAAAAGAAGACCAAGTTAATTACAAAGATCTAAAAGATGTGTGAATCATCTCCAAAATGTTGCAAAAGAGAATTTACATACCGCTACCAATAATCAAATATCTAAAAAATGTGTGAATCATCTTCAAATGTACATACCAAATGTGATTTTAGCCGGTTTATATAGGCATGAATTAGGTTAAATCATTAATTATTCTTGCAACCTTTCACAACCTTTGCACTTCATCTAACCGATTTTTAATTCTATACTAAATGTCATGTGATCAATTCGGGCAACCCTTGCACTTCATCTCCTTTCATGATTGTATAGTTATTAGGCTGCATTGAATTCCAAGCATTAGCTATCTTGTACTCTATGCAACTACTAAAAGACTCCAACTTGTTTCTAACTTTACAAACTCTATCATCATAACTCCACATTAAATTTAGAGACTCAATCTTATAGTATTATAGATATTTGTTAAGGAAATATCTAAATACATTGCATGTGTTATGTGATAACTTTAAGAGCAAGTGCAGTGGTAACGTGCTAGGAGGCGTTAAGGCCAAGTTAACGTGCATTAACCGACGTTAGTCGATGTGTGCAGTCGCGTTAAGGCTGCGTTAACGTGGCAAGTTATTACACTAACGCCACGTTAAGGCTAAAGTGTGGGAAAAAAAATCCTTTTACCCCCCTCTAACGTATATAAATAGATCCATTGGGTTTGAAAAAAAAAATTTTCATTTGCACCCCCTACATTTAATTCAAACGGCTAGTTTTGTATTTTCAAAAAAAAAAAAAAAAAAAAAAAANAGAAGAAAAAAAACATTCTTCACTCATAATGGATCCAAATCAAAATAACGAATTTGGTCCGAGTTGGTCAGACATTGATGACGAATAAGACATACAGTTTATGGTTAATGCGTTCGAGTTAATTCAGCGCTTAGAACAAGAAGACGCTCATCCTCAGGTGCCCCGTACCCACATATATCGTGAACGTGAGATTGCTGAAGAACGTTTGCAAAACGACTATTTCGTTTAAGGATGCAAGTATACGCACGGTAAATTCTGTAGGAGGTTTCGTATGAGCCGGAAACTATTTCTACAAATAGTCAAAGGTATTGAATCTTACGAATCCGATGATATTCCAGATCACATTAAATACTTTAAGTTAGGACCCGATTGTACGGGTCGAGGGAGTATTAGTGCACTTATGAAGTGTACGTCTGCAATACGCCAATTGGCGTACGACACTGCCCCAGATGCGTTCTATGAGTATCTGCAAATGGGTAAGACTACTTCACGTCTTTGTCTTGATAATTTTAACATGTGTGTTATGGATTTGTTTATGCATGAGTTTTTAAGAACACCGACATGGTCCGACATTCAACGTATTCACGAATTGCATGAACGTCAACATGGTTTTCCGGGTATGCTTGGTAGCATTGATTGCATGCATTGGGCATGGAAAAATTATCCAACGTTATTGCTTGAAGCTTATGCTTCACAAGATTTGTGGAGTTGGCATGCATTTTTTGGTGTGGCAGGGGCGAATAATGATATTAATGTTTTAGATAACTCTAACTTGTTCGACAACATTCTTGCTAACGAATCCCCAAGGGCACCCTACATGGTAAATGGAAGAAGGTATGAACAGGGGTATTACTTAGCTGACGGAATTTACCCGCAGTGGTCAACTTTCGTCAAATCCTTCTCGGCAACGACTGACGAGAAACATAGTTATTTTAAAAGGAAGCAAGAAAGTGCACGCAAGGATATCGAACGTGCTTTTGGTGTGCTACAAGGACGTTGGGGTATACTACAACAACCGGCACGAGCATGGGAAATTGTCAAGATACGACGAATCATGTATACCTGCATTATTTTGCATAACATGATTCTAAAAGATCAAAAGTTTACACTCCGTGAGTATGGCAGAATGTGGGTGGATCCGGCACCAAATTTGAGTCAACAAAGGTGGATCGACAGGTGTGATACGCAGAGGCGCAAGACAAGGGAAATGCGCGACGCAGGAATGCATACTCAACTCCAACGAGACCTTATGGAGCATGTTTGGCAGAAACGTCTTCAACGCCAACAACAACATGAAGAAGAATATTCCGAAGACGATGAATAAGTAGTTGTAATTCGTATGGTTTAATTTCCTATGTTTCGGTTTTTTTTCTTAATCGTTGTTCTTGTTATTTTAAGTTTTTTTATATTTCGTATTGTAATGTTTAAGTTTTAATGTTATGTGGTTTATTAAATGAATTGTTGGTTTTAGTTTAGGGGGTGAATTTGAAAATAGATGAGTTAAAGCTGAGTTATTGTTGTGGGGTTAATGTGTTAAAACTGACGTGGCGCTGACGTGACACTGAGTTATAACTTAACTTGTGTTACCATTGTGCTTGCTCTAATTAGGCTGGGTTTTTTTTTTTTTGTGATTATTATCATCACTACTACGTCAACGCCGCATTATCTTTCAACACATTACCGTTCACCACTGTCCACTATCATCACTTATCAACTTTTATGGGTATCACATTTATCACCACCAAACCTATTTTACTTATTTGAAAGTTGCTAAACATATATAAAGTCACCATCTATTTTTTTTTCCTTAACGACCACTAACTATCTTACAATTTATACACCAACTATCTCAAATGTTTTAGGAAAGACTTAAACCCACAACTAGTTTACTTTTCTGTTAAATTCTCTACTATGAGATAGACAAAAACATTTCTTAAAAAAAAAAGTTCATTACAAGTTGTTTCTTACTTAATGATTTGAAGATATTCGAGTCATTCGAATGATGACTTAAGCAAAACTTATGCTGGCACCATCTATATTTTTTATAGCACAAACAAAAAGCTTTGATTTAAACTTTTTGCATTAGACTAAATTTAAGATTAAACTATAAGAGACGGAAATTATAGAAAGATACAGAGTATTTGTTAAGGAAAAAAAATTCTCTAATATCTAAATAAATTGCGGGTGCTAGCCAATTCTTCTGTCACAAAATTATAGTCTTTATTTCGATTTTAGCATGTCTTAAAATAATAGTCAATTTTTTTGTGACAACCAATTAAAAAAGAACTTTAATTTGTAGAGATGATATTTAACGGGTTGGATAGTGTAGTTGTCTCAATTTTTTAAATTGTATATCTTTTTGTCCAGAGCTGACGGAGAGAGTGCTATATAATTTATGGAGGGTCATCATAGAGTTTGTACATCACCTAACCCTTCCACCCTTTTTATTATCCGCTTTCTTAACATGATAAGAAAATTTTCTTGTTTTTTTGTTCAATATATTTTGAAGAAAAGTACTAATCTAGTATAATATATTTTTTTAGGTCCCTACCATAGTCACTTTTAAACTCAATTCCCAAAATAGTCATGCGCTACTACTCAACTCCGCAGCTCCACCCAAAACTCGACACGTGTCTTTATGCTTGGGCCCACATTAACTTCCACATTTACTCAACCGCCGGCTACTCAACCGACGACGATTTGACTAGCCAACTTTATCGGAAAGATACATACTTTTTGATTCCTTTTATTTATTATTATTATTATTATTATTATTATTATTATTATTATTATTATTATTTTGTTTGATTTGTTAATTTTTGTTATTATTATTTTATATAGATTTGGATTCAAAAAACACACAATATCAGTAATCACACTCATTGTTTTGATTCCGTTATGATTCCGGTATTTTTTTTTTCCGATAGGCACTATCAGTTATCACACTTAGGTTAAGGCTTATTATTATTTTTTTTTTCGATTGGTACTCGACCGTTATAGCTATCATAAATAAATATGCATTTAAATTTTCATCTACTACATCGCATAAGTGGGTTGAAATTTAAACGTTATCAATTAATATGTGTTAGTTGGAAAAGTTAATTGTTATAATGAACAAGTGTTATGATACTCGACCATCATGTGCTACTCGACCGAGATCTACTCGACGGTTATAGCTATCATAAATAAATATGATTTTAGAGGTGGGTGATTGTTTTTACTTTCCCGAGAAGAAAAAGTTAACTTTATGTGAGAATATTAACAAAAGATTTTGTGTAATTACTTTTATTCCCAATGTGTGCTTTTTACTTTAAAAATATACTTTTGCACGTGGATCAATGTAAGTCGAGTAGCCGCCGGTTGAGTAGCACAAAGGTTGAGTAAGTTTGGTAGTTATGTGGGCCCATTAAAAGTAACTAATTTTATTTGCATAAGGACACGTGTCGCGTTTTGGGTGGAGCTGCGAAGTTGAGTAGTTGCGCATGACCATTTTGGAGATTGAGTTTAAAAGTGACCATGATGGGGAGCCAAAAAAATATTTTGTACTACATTAGTACTTACATCTATATTTTGTCTTCTAATATTTTGACTATATGTTTATATTTCGCATTTTTTTCCGACAGTTTTAATTATTTTATTAACAGAACAAAGATAGCTTTTATGGTATTCGGTTTCGTATTTTTTGTATTTTGATACTTTTGACTTATAAAATTTTATACTTTCTGTTCTTTTTATTTAATTTTGCAGTTTTATAATAAAAACAAAACTAAAAAAAATTAAAAAATGCTTGAATTTATTTTGATGGTGCATGAACCCGTACCCCCCTTTAATCAATCTACATTGAAAACTACTACTCCTTTGTTAAGTATTTTTTACCGTACTATGCCTCCTTATGTGAACTTTTTGGTACAATCATGAATTGATATTTTAATGATGAAATTAAACTTTTTTCGATGGTAGGGCATATCCACTAGTACTCCTAGGTGCGCATGAGTACAAATAACATGTAATAAAATTGGATATCTTAAAAAGCAGAAACATGTGTTTGCATATGTCCAAACCACGAAATATTAATTTCCATTATACATATAACGCGTAACTATACCTTTACCAAATGAACATCGAATGTCATTTCTTCGGCGCAAACGCAAAATTATTTAAAAGAAGTAAAAAAAAAACATATTTGAAAACGTGATTTAATTTCCAATTCCGTTAAAAGATTATTTGAGAGCTAAACATCACTCGGGGCTCATTTGTATGGAAGTGTAAGTTAACACCTATAGGTGAACAAAATCAATATTTATCCGATGATCTACACCTTCGGATAAACATTGGTACGGACAACAAAGAACCAGATAAACTATCAAAACCATATACTTCTATTATAATTATGTATAAATATAGTCTTTTACAATTTAAGGTTAATGATGAATGGTTATGATGATTATGCTTATGTAAATAAATTAGAATATGAAATTTATGATTATATTGCTGAATTGATATGACATCGATTTGTTACATCTATGTTATCCATACAGAATTGTTTTAGAATCCGTTTACCAATCTTAGATTTTCTTCAAAATCAATCATTACTCGATTTTATTAAATTCACCACTCTTATAACAAATAACAATTTGTTCAATTACATACACCATTACAACTTTATATTCCAAAACAATCACATCATATCGTGTTCTCAAAACAGTACAATGATATCGTAATTCTCGACTAAAAATCTTCAAAACCCTGAATTTCCACATACTTGTTGTTTAAAGAAATTGTCTTGAACCACGCTAAACCAAACTGATTTTAGTCTTACCAATTATAGATTATATCCAATATCAGTTATTAATCAAGTTTATTAAATCCTCATTCTTATAACAAAAATTGGAAAGTTCTTACTACATACGCTATTACATATCTTCATTCAGTAACAACCCAACATCGCCAACATCGTATAAAATCAGAACTTAACTGTCAGTCAAATTCTTATAACACGAAATCTTTATATATAACTATTCAAAATATTGTTTATAAATCAAAATCAAACCGTTTTTAACCAAACTGATTATAATCTTACAACATTTAAAAACTTTCTTAATTCCTGTCATGCTCCAAAAAAACTGTTATCTGAATTAAAATCATAGCGCTTTCGATAAAATCGTATATAATCTAACAACATTTGATGATTTTCTTTATTCCGATCTAGCTTGAAGTAATCGTTTTCTAAATTAAAATCAAACAATATTAATTATTTACTAAAACTGATTAGTATCTTAGAAATTTCTCGCTTATCATCCGCATCACATTTTACAAAATAGTCTTCAAAAAAAATGAAAAAGAGGTTTTTACAGAAGAAAAATGATTGTAATGCCTAAATTTAAATAGATGTGACAACAAGTTATTGGTTCTTGATTTCCATCTAACATGGAGAAACCATTTTTTTAATTAAAAGTCAGACAATATTCATTATTCATTAAAACTGATTAGTATCTCACGAATTTGTCGCTTATCATCCAATTCGGATATATATGACATTTTACAAAATGAAATGATTCACACACTTTAACTTCTTACATGCACTCTCAAATATAAAAGCAGTTAATGCAAAACGTTAATACTCTACAAGTCTCTCATGCATAAATTAAAGTGTCCCGATCGATACTCAATTTGTGCAAATCATTTCCATTTTACAAAACAATCTTGTAATAAAAATAAATAAATAAATAAATAAAATAAAATGAAAAAAGAGATTTTTATTACACAAAAACTCAAAAACAAGAATCAATCAATTTCTAATCATATCTTCTTTCACATCTTTCACTCACTCACACACACACATAGTAAAAAAAAAGACAAGATAAATCATAAAACACAAAACCAAACACACCCGAATTGAATAGAATAGTCGTACTACTACTACATACACCTTCCAATTGACTCCACCACCCATCTTCTCTTCTTCCCTTTATCATCATCTTCATTAGATCTATTTTCTTATTTATTTCTCCCCTTCTCTTTATTCTCCACCAGATCTGCCATCACTCCATTCATTGGATCTGATCACCATCTCAATGAAAATCTTGGTTTTGGGGGTTTTCAAAGACTAAAAAGGTAAGTGCTTTTTTTGACTTTTTTTTGGGGATTTGTGATGGGTTTTTGCTTAATTTTAATGGGTTTAAGTTATTTTAGGAAAAAAGTTAAAAAATCATTGGAAAATTGGATGTACGCCAACTGTTTGATGAAATTCCTGACTGAAAAGTTTGACTTTTTTTGATGTAATTTTTTGTGGGTTTTGTTTGGTTTTGTGTTTTGATTAATGGGTTTAAGTTGTTTTAGATTAATTGGGAAAAAAATAGGTGAAAATGGGTAAAAATGGGTAAAAAAATGGTACTTTTGACTTTTTTTAATGTAATTTTTTGTGGGTTTTGGTTAATTTTATGTTTTGATTAATGGGTTTAAGTTAATATAGAAAATTTGGGGGTTTAATGGGTTAAATTGAATGAATACAAACTGTTTGATTAAAGTACTGCATGACTTTAGTTTATGTAACTTTTTGTGGGTTCTGTTTATTTTTATCATTGGTAGATGGGTTTGTGTTATTATAGAAAAATTGTTTGATTAAAGTTGTGACTGAAAATTTTGATCTGGGGTGTTATGAAAAAGTTAGATTTTTTTTTTGGACAAAATGGGAAATTTATAATGAACGCCGATAATGGAAGATTTAAACCGGGATGTTATAAAGTTGGTAATATACGAGTGTAATTATAGAGGTATAAGATTACAGTTGCAGTAGTTAACAAAAAAGTCCGGGAAAAATGGGTAAAGTTAATGATCAATGATTTGATAAAAGTCCTGACTGACTTTTTGATGCGTAGATAGCTAGTTGGAATTAACTATCATCTGATGTTTGTTGAAAGTTCTGACTAAAATTTTGATCTGGGTGTAACTAACACGAGGTTGGTAATCTTTGGCCTTAAAAAATTGGGGAAATCAAGTGGTAGATATGTTTCGGTGAAATAAACCAAGGGGAAGTAATTGTTATGTCGTTGGATCCGATTGTGCTTGCTATTAATAAGTTTAGGTATTAATTGTGATAAGCTTTGACTTTTGTAGGAAAATTGGAGTATTTATATATTTTGTAAGGTTAAATAATGGAAGAGGCTGGTACTCAAGTAGCTCCTTCTTATCATATGTATAACACAATTGGCGCTGGAAGATTTCCAGATGCTCATCCAATGGCGAAAAAGCGCAGCTTGCCATTTCAAGGCCCAAACTTCATGCAACAGCAGCAACAACAACACCAACAATATCTTCAAAGGTTAATTCCAACTTTAGACGACTCTCGGAACAGTTGGAACCCTAAGAGCTGGGAATGGGACAGTTCACGCCTTGTGGCTAAACCCGTAGATATGATGGAGATTCAGAAAGAACAACAACAACAACAACAACAACAACATCATCACCAACCTGCTACTAATCCTGCAAATTCTGATCTTTCAAAGAGGAGCCCGGTTGGTCAAAGGGAAGAAGATGGACAGCTCTCGTTGAAGCTTGGTGGCGGTTTGGCTTCGGTTGAGGAGCCGGTAACCAGGCCTACGAAGAGGGTCCGATCTGGATCACCAGGAAATGGCGGTGGTGGTGGTGGTGGCGGGAACTACCCAATGTGTCAGGTTGATAACTGTAAGGAAGACTTGTCAGCTGCCAAAGATTATCACCGCCGTCACAAGGTTTGTGAGGTTCATAGCAAAGCCGGAAAAGCGTTGGTTGGAAAACAGATGCAAAGATTTTGTCAACAGTGCAGCAGGTTGGTCGATTCGGTGTCTTAATTACCCAATATATTTATCATGACCATGGTTTTCACATTCTAGGAGATATTTACGTGTTTCATCTTTACATGTACGGGGTCTTTGGTCTCATTTATGACTAGAAGATCAGTCACCTCTCCTTGTTTGGATGTATAGATTCTGAGTCTGAATAATTTAGGGGTCAGTCAATCATCTAAATACCAGCTACAACGAAATTGGTTAGATAAGAAAGTAAATGTTCTATTCAGGCCTTCTTTAAAATAGGGCAAGGGACTTTTACTCCTTTCATAAGCAGTACATTTTTGAGTCCGGCTTCCATGTAGGCAAACATGATTTGTATGTGCCTGCCTGTGAGCATATTGTCCTTTTATTTAACAACGGAATTTTTTTAACACGCAAGTGAGCAATTAGGCTAGTAGTGCAACTTTGTATCTAAATATATCTACAATTTTGTTATTAGGTTTCACCCTCTGTCAGAGTTTGATGAGGGGAAGCGTAGCTGTAGGCGTAGGCTTGCTGGTCACAACAGGCGAAGAAGAAAAACTCAGCCAGAAGATGTTGCTTCACAGCTGTTAGTTCCTGGAAATGGTGACAAAAATAGCAACGGAGATATGGATATTGTTAATTTACTTACTGTTTTAGCTCGTGCTCAAGGTATTGTAACAAAAAACACTCTTATCACTCTTTTTTTTTTTTTTTTTTTCCTTCAGTGTTTTAATAAAATGATATCATGTGCTTTCGATATTAGGGAATGCTGAGGACATGACCAGGAGCCCTCCACCATTGCCTAACAAGGATCAGCTTATGCAGATTCTTAACAATATAAAATCGTTACCTCTTTCAGCTGACCTTGCCTCAAAGTTACCTGCGGCAGGAAACATGACTAATGTTAGCCAAGAGAAACCATCCTCCGAGAGTCAAGTTAACAGAATACCTGAGAGTCAAAAAGTTAACAGAATACCTGAGAGTCAAAAAGTTAACAGAATACCTGAGAGTCAAAAAGTTAACAGAATACCTGGTTCTTCGACCATGGACTTGCTTGGTGGTCTTTCTCGTGCTGAATCCTTATCCCCAAGTAGGAACCAGGTGATTGAGACTGATAAAACTAACTCTGGTTACCCCGACCAAACCATGCTTCATAAACCAGTGACGGAGGTGCATTCTGGAGGAGAGAGAAGTAGTACTAGTTTTCAGTCTCGTGGTGAAGATTCAGATTGTCAAGTTCTTGATACTCCTGTTAATTTGCGACTATCGTTATTTAGTTCTTCACCTGAAGATGATAGCCCACCTAAATTAGCATCTAGCAGGAAGTATTTCTCATCTGACAGTAGTAATCCAACGGAAGATCCCTCACCATCATCTTCTCCACCTGTTGTGCAAAGGCTGTTCCCAACAAAATCTTCAAGAGAAAGATTGAAGCCTGAGAGTATGTCAACTAGTGGTGAGATTACTGCACATGTTAAAGCTAGCAGTGGCCACGGTCGTGGTGGCGGCACCACTATGTCTCTTGAGCTTTTTGGCGGACCAAATGGTGTAACTGATAATATTTCAATTCAAAGTTCACCTTATCGAGCTGGATACACATCTTCATCTGGATCTGATCAATCACCTTCCAGCTTGAATTCTGATCCTCAGGTTCTTACTCGAACCAATCTACGCTAAGAAAACCCCCTTCTGATCTTTTATGTACACATCTAATTGTATATATTGGTGTTTTTATAGGATCGCACCGGGAGAATACTCTTCAAACTGTTTGACAAGGATCCAAGTCATTTGCCTGGCTCACTGCGTACACAGGTGAAGAGTTTGTTGGTTACCCTGATGAGAGTTGGCAAAATTGGCTGGTTGGGCAATGGGTCAAAATCGGACAGTTTTTTTGCTTTGGTACAGCCTTACAGGTTGAAATGGGTTGGTTTGGTTGGCCCCAATACACGTTCTACTTAAAATATTTAGTATTTCTGACATAATAAATAATTTTCAGATATGATTAGTTGATTACATAGTTACGTACTTTTAAAAATATTGTTTCTTGAAGAATGATTTACGAGGTCATATATCATAAGAAATACACTTTACGGGACTTTCAACTTGCTTGAATCGTTCGACCGGTTTCCAAGTTGGCCCGTTCATCTGTAAATAGGTTGAAGTTGCCAACTCTAAGCTTGACTTGTTAATCTTCTTGCCCTAATGGTTGCAGTTTTTATGGTTTTCAGGTCTACAATTGGCTTTCACAAAGTCCGTCAGAGATAGAAGGATACATTAGGCCTGGTTGTGTTGTTCTTTCCATTTATTTATCCATGTCATCATCTTCATGGGATCAAGTGAGTAAATTTCTGAACTGGCTTTTTACACTTTTACTCTTCCTATATCTTTTACTGAGCACTTGCGTTGTGCTGGTGGTGTTTCTTGCAGCTTGAAGGGAACTTTGTTCAATATATTAATTCCCTTTTGCAAGATTCTGGTACTGATTTTTGGGGAACTGGAAGGTTCTTAGCACATACTGAGAAGCAAATAGCATCACATATGGATGGTGAGTCATGTTATTGTTTTTGCTTGAACTTATGATATGGTGTGGATGTGTACTACTCGGCAATTCTGGTCTATCATGTGCTAGAATTCTATTGATGGTTTCAATAGAGGTGGATGGGTCAGAAGGGACCATACTTTCTAATTTGGTTCAAAAGAGCTGGGTCGGTTTACACTCAGCGCTCTTTTTCTTTGTTTTTTGAGTTTTATAAATAACTAATGTGTGATAATTATTGCACAGAACTTTTTCTTCTAAAGTATATTTTTTTATATAACATGTAAGCATTAGAACACACTTTTTAGTGGCTTCCGGTCTTTTTTACTTTTTGACTAAAAATGATATTTTTATCCATTTCTTTCCGGACATTACCTTTATAGATATTTTTGTTAATTTTACCCACTTTTTTGGTTTGTTCCTGCTGTGACATTTGTTGTATGTTGTAATACATCAGGGAAGGTCTATTTGTCTAAATTTTTGAAAGCATGGAGTTCTCCGCAGCTGATATCCATCTCCCCTTTGGCTATTGTGGCTGGAAAGGAGACTGCTCTTCTCCTAAGAGGCCGAAATCTGAGGACACCTGGCACCAAGTGCGTAAATCTTTCCATCTACTTATTTTCGTATATGTTTGTTGTTTGAGAGTGATGTGGAATACTAAAATTCATTCATGTCATATTTAGGATCTACTGTACGCATGCCGATGGATGTACATTGGAGGAATCAACAGAATTAACCAATCACGAATCGACATACGAGGAAATAAGCACGTGTAGCTTTAAAGTTGGCGAAGCTGGTGCTCTTGGTCGATGTTTCATTGAGGTATATATCTGTTTGAATAAAGGTAGAAGTTTTGACCGTTTATGAATGGGAGGATTTGGGTGGTTCTTTCAATCTCAAACTGGCCAAAAAAAAAAAAAAAAAAAAAAAAAAAAAAAAAAAAAAATAGAAAAAAAAAAAAAAAAAATCAGTGAAAAGGCAATGGTCACTTGTTCCATTAAACCATATTAACTTAATTTAAAGATTTAACTTATTGTTGCCATAATATTGAATCCATCAATTATTGTTTAGATTTTTGATTGGTTTATTCTTTTGAGTCAACCTGGGCATTCAACATGTACTAAACTTGACCCGCTTTGGCTGCTGCTCAGTAAAATGTGGTCGGATCTAATAGTCTTAATCTTGAACGAGTCAGATAAATTTTTTTAGATTTTTAGTTTTTCAAAAGATTGAAATTTGTGTTGTTTGAACAGATAGAGAATGGTTTAAGGGGTACGAGCTTTCCAGTAATTATAGCTGATGCTACTCTATGCCAAGAATTAAGGCTTCTCGAGGCTGAATTTGCTGAAGTTTTGAACGGTCAGTCAACTACAGTAAAGGAAACCTTACACTTCTTGAACGAGCTCGGATGGCTATTTCAGAGAAAGCAAGGGGCTTCTAGTTACAGCCTTAGTCGATTCAAGTTCCTGCTTGTATTCTCAGTGGAAAAAGATTTTTGTGCTTTAGTGAAGACGCTCTTAGGAATTCTACTTCAAAATGGTCCGGGTATCATAGAAGAAGAGTCATCTTTGGAGATGCTATCTGGGGTTAACCTATTAAACAGGGCTGTTAAAAGGAAGTGCAAGAATATGGTTAACATGCTCTTACATTATTCAGTGGTTGACACCAAAACTACTTCCAGAAAGTATATATTCCCGCCAAACCTTGCTGGACCTGGTGGTATCACACCATTGCATTTGGCTGCTTGCACATCTGATTCAGACGATATAGTTGACGCTTTGACGAATGACCCACAAGAGGTATGCTCGTGTTGCTCCACAAACATTTTTATGGCATTTATTAGTGGTAGGTGACAGTCATTTTTAGAATTAAGAAATTGTCTACAAGAAAAAGACTTGTCATCTTTAAACAAGAGGTGGTTAATTTTTGAAGGAAAAAAATGTCACTTTTTCATGAAAAAGATTTTTATGTTTTAACAAAATGATATCTTTGTTTTGTCGCGCCTGGTGTATATTTCTTACCCAGGTATATACATATGGGGCAGTTTGGGTTACGGTGTATCTTTAATGTGTCAAACTGGTAAAATAAAAAGGAAATAGGTCAAACGGGTTGAAACTAAAGTGGATGTAAAATGCATATAGGAAAAACTAATTATTTATTGATTTTTGGTCATCCCAAGCTGTCCGACCCACCCATCTTTGCTACCTCTACACAATATATAGTTCACAACTAATACTTGTTTGATCTGTTGGCGATTGCAGATTGGGCTGCTGAGCTGGAATTCTTCATTGGATGCGAATGGGCTATCTCCATTCCAATATGCGTCTATGAGGAATGACAATTCATACAACATGCTAGTGGCCCGGAAGCTTGCAGACAGAATAGCTGGTCAAGTTTCAGTACGGATCTCAAATGAGATAGAGCTACAAACAATGAACGGCGATCAACAGGAGCTAAGTTTTAGAATACGAGACCGCGTGACACCAAAATCTTGTTCAAGATGTACCCTCATTACTGCAAAACACCCCAGAAGAATGCCCGGTTCACAAGGGTTACTTCACCGTCCCTACATACATTCCATGCTTGCCATAGCTGCTGTGTGTGTATGTGTATGTCTTTTCCTACGTGGGGCCCCTGATATAGGCCTGGTTGCACCATTTAAGTGGGAAAATTTGAACTTTGGCTCAATGTAGAGGGAAGTAAGTTCTAAGAAAGCATGCCCTACGAATGCACCAAAAAGAATAAGTAGGACGAGTTATTTTAGATCATAATTTAACTTTTGGGAAGGTGAATAAGCGAAACGGGATCATTGACCGGTGTAACATAGCTTTTGATGAACTGTTGCTTCCCCTGCCTTGAGGCTTTATTGTTGAGTTTCTGTTCGAAACCGAATGTGCGACTTGAAAACATGAAAAATGAGCGGCAGGTAAGTGGTGGTGGTTTTTGTCTGGTTGATGTTATTGACCGTGGCTGACTTGTTACTTGTAGCGTTTTCTTGAAATATGTAAGTTTATAATAGCAGATAGCGTTTGTGATTTCTTTTTCTTTTTTTGTATATTGTTTTGGCAATGGAAAGGATGGTATGTAATTTTCTTTTGTTATATCATGCTTAATGGACTCGATTTTATCATAACTTAGGTTTTGAAACTATATTTACCAAAACATTGCTGTCGGTGAGGATAGTCAACCTGTTTGCTGTTTAACAGCCAAGAAAGACTATGCCGAAGCTAAATGTTAGTGTTCTTTTAGAGTATATATTGGTAGCAACTATTTCTGGTAAGCTTTGTATGCGCCACTTAAATACTTGTATTTACGAGAATTGATTTAAGAGAATGTTACCGCGCTAAGTTGCTGTTGACTCGATGACGGAGAATTTTTACATTCTGTCAAGGTTAATAACCTTGTGTGTTGTTTTTTCAATTTTCTGTAAAAATTTAGAATCTTTTTTAAGGCCAAGAACTTATGTTTGTCAAGACAGAAACTAGAAAAAAAAGTTGGTAAACTTTTTATTCCATTGTATATTTTTGGGCATAAAAAAGCAAAAATGGCCGGCTTGTTGAGCTTATCACGAAATCAAGAATGAATATGTCATCAGTAACTGACAAACACAAATATGCAAGAATTTATGCCATCTTGTGTTGTCTTTTCATTTGTTTTCATTCTCACTTAGTCTTCTTTTAAAGCAAATACACATCCTCTAAGAGTCTTAACTTTTCACATATGGCACCTCAGGAAGTTGACGACTGTAGAGGTGTGCTAAAAGTTTACAGTGATGGTTCAATATGGCGGTCCACCGAACCGAGCTTTTCAGTCCCTGTGGTTGATGATGGCTCGGTTCTTTGGAAAGATGTCATGTTTGATCAGCCCAACAATCTTTACCTTCGTCTTTACAAGCCAGCTAATGTGGTGGGAAAAAAGCTGCCAGTCTTTTACTACATCCATGGTGGTGGTTTTTGCATTGGGTCAAGAACATGGCCTAATTGTCAAAATTATTGTTTTAAGTTGGCGTCAGCTCTACAAGCTGTGATTGTGGCTCCTGACTATCGGTTAGCTCCTGAGAACCGTATGCCATTGGCTGTTGAAGATGGGCTTAATTCTGTTAAGTGGCTTCAGGCTCAAGCTGTGGCTGCTGAGCCTGATCCATGGTTGGTTGAGTCTCTGGACTTTAGTCGTGTTTTTATTTCTGGTGATTCGGCTGGCGGGAACATTGCTCATAATGTGGCAGTGAGGTTAGGGGCTGGTTCAAAGAGTCTTGAACCAGTTTGTGTTAGGGGTTACATTTTATTGGCACCGTTCTTTGGTGGGACGCAACTTACCGATTTTGAGGCTAATGGTCCCAAAGACGCTTTCTTGAACTGGGAACTTATCGACAGGTTCGAGTTGCTTTACACCTTTTTTCTTTCTTTGAAATATACGAATATGATCAAAAATTGAGATAAAGAAGGGTCAAGCTTTCTAAATCATGAACAAACACGATGACACTAAAACGACATTGACTATGCTTGCTATTTTTAGGCGCGACGCTGATAAAATGTTAACCCACAAAATATTACCTAACAAAAACAGTTTGAAGGTTTAGCAGTATATTTTCTCAAATAGGAAAATGAGTGGAGTACTTTATTTGATTATAAACTTGCACATCAGTAACGTGCAATTTAGCCCGTTAAGATCAACTGCATTTTAACCGTGTCTATGTTGTGGACAGGTTTTGGAGGCTATCGATTCCAGAAGGGGACACAATGGACCACCCTTTGGTGAACCCATTCGGACCGGCTAGCTTGGACCTTAAACCAGTAGAGTTAGACCCAATATTGGTTGTTTGTGGTGCTTCTGATCTACTAAGAGACAGAGCAAAAGACTATGCAGATAAGCTAAAGAGTTGGGGTAAGAATGTGATTTATGAAGAATTTGAAGGTCAACAACATGGGTTCTTTACTATTAATCCAAATTCAGAACCATCTATTAAGTTGATGCAAATTATCAAAGATTTCATTACCAAGTATTCTGTTTAAAATTTGTACTAGTGGGAAAATAATGTGCATAGACATTTGGGATCTTTATTTTGTGTGGTGGAAATATGTCTTGATAAATTTGGAGAAATAATATGTACTTGTGTGAAAGCTTTTGAAAGTTGATTAAGAGTGTGACAAATCAACTCAACTTAGTGGATGAGACTTTCACAAACTTCTTCTCATCTAGTTTAACTAATTTAGCACTGATAATAATATTCACAAGATTATATTCATCTTATAAAATATGAGTTAAGATCATTTGAGGACAAAACTTTATTTACATACAAAGGGACTAATCTCTACCATCCATCTTCCCTCCATCTTTATTTGATCTAATGTATGAGATTAATCCCAACAATTTAAAAAACCCACTTTCATCCTTTTTTTCAAATATTAATATCTTTCAAACCGTTAATCATTAAACGAAAAAAAATATACAGTTACGACGAGCATTTAATTATCTTTCTATAGAGAGGCAATTTGATATACTTTCGACATTTTTTTTTCGTTTTTTTCACGTTTTTTTTCCTGGCCGAAAAAAATATCACATGTGATATTACATATCACATGTGATATGTAATATCACATGTGATATTTTTTTCGGCCAGGAAAAAAAACGTGAAAAAAACGATTTTTTTTTCTTTTTTCGAAAGTATATCAAATTGTCTGTCTATAGAAAGGTAATTAAATGCTCGTCGCGATGGTGTAATTATTTTCGCTTAACGATTAACGGTTTAAGATATATTTAAATTATAAAAAATGTGTGAAATATTAAAATGCTTTTAATCTCAACCATTAGATCAAATAAAGAGGGAGGGAAGATGGATGGTGGGGATGAGTCCCTTGGTATGTGAGGAATCTTTGGTTTCTAAAATAACTCGATTCATAAAATATAGGTCGAGAAATATACGCTGCAAATATCTCTCATACTTGTCGAAACGATATTTGAACATATAACCACTTGTTAGAGAGTATCTCATATCACATGAATTCCGTAAAATTACAAGACTTGATCTAGATATACCAATGTACCAACGTATACAATTTGAATGCAAATGTGAATTGAAAATGACATGAACTAAAACTCTAAGAGCCACATGTAAGCACCCAACATACATTTGTTAATACAGTAGATAGTAACCCCCACTACCTAGCGTTGATTATGGCATTATATGACTTTTTAACGTGTAAAACTTTATTAATTCATTGAACCTTTTTTACATCAAAGTTTGATAATCGGTCACGATCTCTTATATAATAAGAAAATACATAAAATGAGTAGACTGATTTTTCTATTAATCGGCAACATAGGTCAATTTTTAAAATCGAGCATTCAAATTGGCTAATAGAAAATAAATTTGGCTTCAAATTTGATCAAACGCATCTAAATTTCATACAAAAAAAAAATACTGTAGAAACTCGATAAATTAATAAACTCTTGAAAATAATATCTTTTGTAGGTCCTTATTCACTAATTTATAGATAAAATATTATCGAGTTAATAAATTTAGGTGGTCGTATGAGTTTTAATTTATAGAGTTTCTATTGTATGTATAAAAACACATGGGTCGATTATAATTAAAATAAATAAAAGTAGAAAAAAGGATGAATTACTAATAATTTATTTATTATTATTATTTTTATTATTATTATTTTTTTGAACTTTATAACTGTAATAAATACCTTCTAAACTTTATAAATATTATTATCATTTTATATTAAATGATGTATATGCACGTAACTATAAATATCAAAATGAAAGCACGAGTTATCGTGATATGTAAATGAATACACGAGATTGTACGTACATATACAACTGATTCATGTTATTCGTCTTTATAAGTTTAACCGCTCTAACTCCAATTGGTTACCCACTGGGCCAGGAAAGTTACCGGAGCTATTCCTTGTGGGATGGACAATGAATGGTGCCAAAAGGCACTCGGGGTCAGGGTGTTTCCGCTGTTCACACCTTTTGTGGATAGGGATTTAAAAATTAAATACGACTAAAATTATTATTAATAGGAATATAAATATCCAAACGAAGGCACGAGATTGTGCATAAATACCCGAGATGGTATGAAACTCTGAGATGAAAATAAATACACAAGATTATATATATAACAGTAATGCATGTAACTCGTTTGATTAGCTTTCTAGTTGATTTAAAAAGTGTAAACTAGATTGGACGTTGTGGTTGCAAAACCTTATGACTTTCTTGTAATTTGTTTCTAGCGCCTTGTTAGCTTTATTATATTTTTGCTGTTAAAAAAAAAAAAAAAAAAAAAAAAAAAAAAAAAAAACATGTAATTCCTCTTTAAAGTTTATATAAGGTTATCCAGAAAAACATTTTTTTCAAGGGTTATCACGTGATATTAAACACGCATAATGTTTAAAACACAATATAAATAGTTAAATGTTAACAACATCAACATCAACATCAAGATCATGTCAGTTAAACAAAGTCAAATACTTCATTCAATATATACAAAATATTAAGAGTGTGTTTAGTTGGAGAAATTCTCCATTTTCCAATAAATTTTTCATAAGAAAATAAAAAAACTGAAAACACGTTTAATCACACTTTTTTCTAATAATTTTCAAAAAAAATAAAATTCTCATTTCCCAAACTTTAATAGTATAAGCGATATTAATATATAATAACTTTTTGTAAAAATATGCGCGTGCATGGTTATGTAACTATATAAGTATAAGATATTTTACATAATTTTATTTAAAAAAAAAAAAAAAAAAAGTTTAACAGCCTCGCGCATGGACGGGATTAAAAAATATTATAGGTTAAATAGGAAATTAGTTAGTTTGATAAGGACATGCGGTTGTGTTGAATTCATGTCGGATTCATACTAATTGTTCGTGTTTCTTTTTGCATAAAAGTGACACGACGTGTGAAAGCGATACATACCGTTAAGGTGTTTACAGATCAGATAGTGCCAAAATAATAAACTATGCTTACGGTACAGGTATGTGCTAATTGACCTGGACACGAATCTAAGCTAAACGCGAATATTGCAGATCCCTGTATTTCATTTCACGGTTTCACGACTTGAATCATGTTGTTCTCATCTCCAAAAAGATAATAATAATAATAATAATAAAAAAAAAATATTGTGTGTCCCATAAAAGACTTAGGGTGTTTGGTTTGCTTAGCCTATTAGGGAATCACTATGGCTATAGGTATGAGAGTGGATTTATAAACTCATCACTAATGGAGGGTTTAGAAAATGACCACTTTTGTAAGTTTCATACACTCTTGGAAACTAAACCCGTAAACCCAACAACTTTACTGAAAATGAAAGTCATTCCTTCATTTCTATACCCTCAAACCAAACACACTCTTGGTATTGATTTCAAAATTACAACTTTGCTGTATATTCATCTTTGTCAATAAATCAATAAACTGTGATCAAGTTTTATAACTTTATTACTTTGATCACAAAAGTTTTAACCTTTTATGAAAAACATAATATGTTCTCATACATGTTTTATTTAGTTTTTAGATTTTTTGTAACTTTTAAAGCTGGGTTAATCGCAGTTACTTTGCACGATTATGAATCACACAAAGAAACCGATACGTTTACTATCTTTATTTGATCGATAAAATTAATTGTCTTTAAATGCACTAGCAGATCAGTTTTAATATCTTTCACAACAAGGTTTATAACTATTAACAAGTTTATAAGTACCAAATTTATGCTCAATTCTAAATGGGACAAGCGCACAACTTTTTGTTGCACCCACGCTCCTCGTGGAGTATACCATCAAGCCGCTTGGACACCCTCATGGTTTCGTGCTTGCTAAATTCGTCTCATGATTTGTTTCCGAGACTGTTGCTAAATAAATTGTATCGCGTTCGAGATTTGTGATTATTCTCTCATAACATTGCTCACATATATTACAACTCAATCTAAGAGACAAAATGACAGTAATGCTAATAACAAAAATAATAATGCAAAACATAAAAAATTATATTTTCTCTTGTAAACTCACAACTAGATTCTTTTCATTCCGATGCTACTATTTTAAGGGCCAAATATTGTGATTGTAAAATAATTGAAGATGTAGTAAAAACAATAAATGATCTTTTAACTGTAAAATAACTTGCTTGTTTTTTACATGTTAAATTATTATGATAAAAGCAATACATGATTTTTCTTTATATGATAGAACTTGTTTAAAACTTTTTGAAGGTCCAAAGTTTTGGATCTAAGCAGCTTTTGTAAGACAATAGATATCTTGGATAAATCCAAAATATCTATATGAGAAACTCTAAACAATGTATACTTGATGTTAACGCGGAATATTAACACAAGCAGTAAGAACAACACAGAGAATTACTAATTTTATATTCTATTAACTTTGAGAAAACTTGGCATAGAACTCAATGCCTTAGGGTTCCTTTTATACTACAAGGAAACCCTAATTCTACAAACGTGTGAAATGATGCATGCATATCTTCTCCTAAGATATCTAACCGCGTGCATATCCTTTCCTATAATGTCTCCTAACTTATCTAACTTGTTCACCAAAACAGACTTAACTGAACTAACATAAACAGACTTAACTATCACTGGCCAGACTTAACTTAGTACTGGCAGACTTAACTATCTACTCGACTTAACTAAGCTATTCAGACTTTTAAGTCTGTTACAAATAATTCCCAACAATCCTCCCCTAACTTGATCTTCATGCTCCATGATCTTCAAGTTCCTTTCTTCAGAAATGCTTTGAGGATTTTGAATATAAGCTCATTTGGAATTATTGTTGAGCTGCAACTTTTGTTGAATCTTGAAATATTTGCAGCAACCTTCAAATCTTTATTACCATCTGATCTTTGCAGCAACATTGACAATATGTACATCAAATCAAAATTTTCATACTATTCTCATCACTTCCAGGTGTGTGAACTCCTGTGAGAGGTGAATCATTGAAAATTTAATGGATTTGATGTCTCTTTACCAGATAGCCATCACTTCTGAAGTAGCCAATGTTTTAGTATGATACTATGGTACATTGATAACCATATGATTTTTAGCAAACCATCAGCTATCAACGGATTTGATTTGTCTTTACCAAAAGCCGTTTGCTTTTGGACTAGTCAACTCTTTGATGGAATACAATCATCATCTTGGTGAGTTGATTAGCAATTATGGTTTTCCACTGCCTTTACCACAAGCCATAACCTTGTGGGCTAGTCAACTCTTCACTATAACAGATATGGTGAGTTGAATACCATACAATTTTTAGAAAATTGTCGGCCATAAACGGATTTGAGATATCTTTACCTAGAGCCGTTTGCTCTTGGATTAGCCAGTCCTTATGTGAGTTAGACATGGTGGACTGATAACCATTTGTTGTGTTAGTGCAAGGGACTTCCACCAAGTGTTATTTTTGTAACACCCCAACCCGATAAGGGTAGAAGTATCACATTATGGTGGCATATCAGAACATACAACGCAAGCGGAAGACTTATAAACGTACAAGTTACAAAGGAAATACAAGGAAACAAGGAAATACTAATTCTATACAAAGGGAAAACCAAAACCAAAAACAAAATCAACTAAGTCTAAAAGAAGCCAATCCAACTAATCCAGATGCAAAGGGTAACTATCGTCAGGGTAGTCCACTAAGAGCTCCTACGCACTCTTCACTCAAACCCAGCGTCCAACCTAAGAAACCTGCCGTAGGAAAA